>CM035411.1:101652837-101822837 GCA_020310875.1 Ceratopteris richardii | reverse complement strand
ACAAGTATAGAAGACTCATGCTGCAGATAACGGAGATGCATGATCTCGATCGGTTGCATGGGTTCATATACGGGTGTAGTGTTTGGACGAGACACGAAATAGAGAAACAATCGCCCGCCACATGGGAGGAAGCGATTGTCATGGCGGAAAGGTACCAGGATGCTGAGAGCAACCGACGTGCTCAAAGCTTACGCAAAACGGAGAACGTATCACCACGAAGAAATCAGCAGGGTGCGGGAAACGCCAACACGAATGCCCGCCTTGCCACCACTCAGAACACGGGTAATGCACAAGTTCAAAGGAACCCAAACAATTATGGAACCAATCAGCAGAGAGCTCTGCCAACGCCCCAATGGCAAAGAAACGATCCTCGGCCGTTTTGTAGGATATGTCGTGGGAATCACTGGACACATCAGTGCACACGCAATAACAATCAAACGCGAGTGCAAACGGCTCAAGTAGAAGAGGAGCCACAAAGACGTAACACGAATGTGGTCTTGACTAAATTAGATGAAAATGAAGAAGAAGTACAAGCAGGTAACAACGCGCCTCATGTAGGTACCGTGTCTGCAATGCCGCGGTGCTTTCCAATGACGTTACGCATGATTCAAAACATGTATTTCTGGGGAACTTTTAGGAACAAAAGAAAAGCAGTACTAGTAGATTCAGGTGCGACGCATAATTTTATGTCGCCACAGTGTGAAGCAAGTTTGCAATTGGCCTTGAGTAAACTTCCGGAAATGTCAGTCACTTTCGCTCAAGGTCGGGACGATAATGTAAAGATTGCACTCAACGTCCGAATGACAGTAGGAGAATGGTCAGCAAAGTTAGATTTTCTAATAGTGCCACTAGAGTCATTTGATGTGATAGTGGGACTTTCTTTCATGGACCGTTACATGGTGAGCATGCTAGGCAAGGGAATAGATAAGCTCCTGCTGGACATGCAAGGGAACATTGTGGTGGTGGACTTTCATAGAGTTCTGAAAAGAACCCCCGATGCAAGTAAAGATGATCAAGGCAAGTCAGACACAATAGAAAACCCAGGATCAAAGTCACAAGAAACGAAACACAAGGCAGTCCCTCCCTCCCTTGTCGAAAGAGGAGTTGGACAGACAGAGAAAAGGAAAGGCACCCACGCATCAAGAGGATGTGCCATCAAGTAGTCAAAACGAAGGGAACAAGAAATTGAACTTAGAAGCAGGAAAGATAAAATCAGTAGCCGCAGTGACAAGAGCATAAAGAAGACAACAAACGCAAGGGCCGATGACAGCCAAGCAAGTGGAAAGGGCGATGAAGCAAGGAGCTCAAGCCCATTTGTGTGTGATAAAATGTAACCCCATTGACATAGATGAAAAGGAAAGCGACAAGATGAAAGTAGGTGATCGGCGAGTTCATGAAGTACTAAGAGAATTTGAAGATGTTCTTCCGAGCCAGTTACCAAGCGGGCTGCCACCACTTAGGCAAGTCCAACATAGAATTGAAGTTATGCAAGGCCAAGCTCCACCGGCCAAAGCACCCTACAAGATGAATGAGTCAGATCTGAAAGAGTTGAAAAGGCAACTAGTAGAACTCGAGCAACAAGGTTTCATTCGACCCAGTAGTTCACCCTACGGTGCTCCTGTCTTATTCGTCAAGAAGAAGGATGGAAGCATGCGGTTATGTGTGGATTATCGGGCCTTGAACAAGATCACAATCAAGACGAAATATCCAGTGCAAACCATGGATGAATTGATGGACCGATTGGGTCAAGCAAAATTCTTTACACGAATAGATCTAAGATCCGGATATCATCAGATCCGCATAGCAGAACAAGACATTGAGAAGACGGCATTCAGGACTCGCTATGGCAGCTATGAGTGGCTGGTCATGGCTTTTGGACTCACGGGCGCTCCAGGCACGTTATGTCGAGAGATGAATGATGGGTTCAGAGACATGTTAGATGAGTTCCTGATCATCTACATAGACGACCTCTTGATATATAGCCGCACTCTCGAAGAACACTTGGATCACGTAAGAGCCGTACTTCAACGCCTAAGGGAAAGACAGCTCTATGCTAAACCTGAGAAGTGCGAGTTTGCCATGACTTCAATTGAATTTTTGGGTTTCATAGTGTCAGATAAAGGAGTGATGATAGATCCTCACAAAATCACTGCAGTTCATTAATGGGCTCCGCCTCGAACAGTAAGGGAAGTAAGAGAATTCATAGGTTTCTGTCACTTTCCAAGAAAGTTCATAAAGGATTTTAGCAAGGTGGTCGCTCCACTCACAGAGTTAACCAAAGGAAAGGGGTGCTTTGTGTGGGGGCCAAAAGAACAGGATGCCTTTGAGCACTAACTCAAACAGGTGATGTGTGAAGCTCCTGTGTTGAAGTTGCCAGAGTTTGATAAAGAGTTTGAGATTCACACAGATGCTTCAGGACTAGCGATTGGAGGGGTCCTCATGCAAGAAGGACGCCCTGTGGCATACGAATCACACAAATTTTTTGGAACAGAGTTGAGATGGAGCACTCACGAGAAGGAGATGCTCGCAATGATCCACTGTTTGCGGAAGTGGCGTCACTATGTTCAGGATAAACACACGAAGATCTACACAGATAACATTTCATTGAAGTATTTTTGTACGCAACCCAAGTTATCTCCCAAGCAAGCAAGATGGCAAGATTTCTTGGCTGAATTTGATATAGATATTATTCACAAACCGGGGAAGCAGAATGTTATGCAAGATGCCCTGAGTAGAAGACCGACCTTGGCGGCCATCTCCATGGCCGAGAGTAAAACAAAAGATCAAATCAAAAGACTGCAACAAACGGATCCGGAGGTACAGAGGATCATAAAAGATGTGCACTCGGGCCTAGACCACAAGGGCAAATTCAAGATTATGAACAACATGTTATATCGAAAGGGAAAGATTTATATACCAGACAACGCAAAATTACAGAGGATGCTTTTATGGGAAGCACATGACTGTCAGCTTGCAGGACATGGCTGTCAGCGTAAAAGTTATGAGCACCTAAAGGAGCATGTGTTTTGGCCAAAGATGAAAGAAGATGTAATTGAGTATGTACAAACGTGCCCAACTTGCCAGTTAGTAAGACAACAGAAGGTAAAACCGGCAGGCTTACTTCATCCAATGCCCGTCCCGAATAGACCTTGGGACATGGTAAGCATGGATTTCATAACAGATTTGCCAACATCATACAGACATAATGCAATTCTAGTAGTAGTGGACTATTTTTCAAAGCAAGCACATTTTATCCCTATGAAGCCACCCATGCCGGCGAAGATGGTAGCACAGACATTCTTTCAAAAGGTATTCAAATATCATGGCCTTCCATTGGCTATCGTTTCAGATCGTGACACCAGGTTTATGAGCGACTTATGGCGAGAATTATTTTCAATCTTGGGCACTTAACTTAGATTTTCATCAGCTTACCACCCCGAGACAAATGGGCAAACGGAAAGAATCAATCAAACAATAGAGAATTACCTGCGAAATTATGTACAAGCATACCAGAAGGATTGGGCCAAGCACTTAGATATTTTAGAGTTCCATTATAATAGCTCCATCCATTCAAGTACATCGATGTCACCGTTCGAAGTGGCAACCGGCAAAAGTGTAATAACACCCATGGCACTCATGTCAGATGAAGTGCTAGTAGAAGCAGACCGAGAGTGTGGAAACTTTTTAAGAAATTGGAAGTCCAAGCTTCGACAAGCAAAGGAAGCTCTCATTAAGAGCAAAGACAGGATGGTTAGAATTGCCAATCAGAACCATACAGAAGCTCCAGATTATCAAGTGGGCGACTTAGTTCTCGTGAATGCCAAGAATATCATTTTGCCCAGGAATTTCACTCCCAAGTTCAATCATAGGTACTATGGGCCATACAGGATTAGTCACCGGTTCAATCAAGTTACATATCAGCTTGATCTTCCACCCGAGATTCATATACACAACTCTTTCCATGTAAGTTTATTAAAACGCTTCTACCCAGATACTCGTTTCGGACGTCAAGTCACTTTGGTGGAAGATCCAATTGAAGAGCGACTAGCAGAGTTGATACTGAAAGAGAGAAGCACTCAGTTTCTAGTCAAGTGGCGTGGAAGACCCCTCAAAGAAGCCACATGGGTAAGTAAAAGTAGTATGCCTCCGACAGCCCAAGCCCTTATTGAGGCGTTTCAAACGACTCATCCTTCGACATCCAAGGCGAGAATTCCATAGCTTTACGAGGACGCAAAGCTCTTCAAAGCGGGGGAGAATATGTGACAACCCGTGGGTAAGAGCCCCCTACCCCTTGTATTTCTATCTAGCCCCTTTTGGTGCTTGTGTGGTTTGCCGACCGACGCCAAATTGCAAGTACTTATAGGGGGACATAGTGAGCCTCCGACCCAAGTGACCCAAGCGAACCAAGCGATCCTTACGCTCAACGTGCGGTAGCCTTCGTGCTAGTCCCCTCCGCACGCACCTCTCGAAAGCGCCGTTGTGCCATCGAGGGGCCGTTGTACGCGTTTGCCCACGACGCTTAACGTGGGCCGGCTCACTGTAACGCGTTTACCCGCGACGCTCGACGCGGGCCGGCTTAGGCCGTTCCTTTTGTAAACGTTTTCTTTCTAATGCAAGCAAGCTTTTCGGTCAACAAGTGATCTTCTGCTTTCAAGCAAGGGAACAAAACACTCAAGCAAGTCACCCTACCGACGGGCCGGTGCGAGTCGCCGAGTGAGCCCGGGGTGCTTGTTTCTTTTTCATCACAACTGTCATAACTCATATGTGGTATCAGAATCAAATGTCCATAATACATATACATCAATGATCATACCAGTAACCATCATCCATGTCACATGATACCACTAAGTAGTCAAACAATAAACTGTCAATAATACAATGATCAATCAATATCAAGTAAATCACAAGTCATAATATCATAATACATATGACATGACACATGAGCAGCCATCAATCCTCAAAATCCTCTGAGTCACTAATAACTATCACCATCAACATCATCATCACTATCATCATCATCATCATCATGTGGTGCTCGACTAGTAGATGCCTCCATCCTACAAGTAGATGGACCTGGTACACTGTGTGCTCTATGACTAGAACGAGTCCGAGATGCCCTCATATCATGTTGTGCACTGTCAACTCCTGATAGAGCATGTCATATAGATCAAGGTCCTCTGCCGGGGCCCGGAATGCTAGGTATATCATGGACCCTCTCTATATCAAGCTCATCGACGTTCACCTGCCGCACCTCTGCTGAGTGGCCACCACGCTCCAATAAACGCAAGTTGCAGTGGCAATAGACAAGCCGCTCCAACTGCAATGTAGATAGTCTATTCCTCTTTTTTGTATGGAAGAGGGCCCATGTACTCCAATTCCTCTCACATGGACTGGCACTATAGTCTTGTGAAAGTATGCGGATGGCTAACTTTCTCTGCAAGATAAAAAAGAAAGAGTTCATTAAAAATTAAAGACTCAAGAGGAATGACTCATGAGATTAAGTTATAACTTATTAGTTAAAGACTCAAGAGGAAATTGGAATGACTTACTAGCTCAGGTGTACCAACACCGTATCTCTCCCACCATGTCAGAGGCATCAACTGCATGATTCTCAAGCATGCCGTGTCTCTACCAAAAAGTCCTCCATTATTCTGAAACTGTGTGAGATGAAACTCCAACTTCCCACATAGCTCCACATCAGAAGGTCCATACAATCGATCTACATAGTCATTCCAAGCATTCACAAGCTCCATATCCAATGACTGTGATGCTTATCTCCATAAAGGATGTAGTAGATTGGTCATCCCATGTATAGGGCGATGGAACCAATCCCACCTCTTCCTCCATATTCCTTTTATTTCCTCTATCCTATGGATAAAAAACAAATCAAGTTAGAAAACAATAAGATTTAAGACTGTTGAACTTTGAAGAGTCAAGACTTAAACATGAATGCTCATACAAAAAATAAAATACCCAAGTTTCAACTTACCTCTCCAATGTCAAATAAGGACATCTCTATATAGACTCTCCAACACGATCCATGAACTCATAAACAAGTCCAAGTGTGCAGCCCTCTCTATCTGCTATGCGTATGAGTGAATATAAGGGTTGTAAGGCCCGCACTAATCCCTCCACATCCCTCCAAAAACTGTCATCCAAACATGTGCGTCGTACAAGCTCTGCCTTTGGACTGGTATATCCATCGCTCTCGGATCGACAGTCGCAAATGCCTCAATGAGGCCGTTTCGACGAAACGGCCTCATTTGAGGCAAAAATTTTTGTCTTTTATCGCAATGCATTGCGAACGTCGCAACGTTGCAATGTTGCCTTGCGAACGCATCGGAACGCGTTGCGATGCAACACTAACGTATATGCAACTTATGCCATAGAATGAGAAGTTGGGAGTGCTAAGAGACTAGAAGGGCAAAAGAACTTTCTCGCGCTTTGGAGGATCTTGAATTAGACTAGGAATGTAGGGGAACAAACATTCCCAACCTGGAGGGTCCATGCATATCCTTATTTGTAGAGTGAGAGGGGTCTTCATATCTATGAATGCGATGATAGATTGGAATTTAATATGTATGTATGTATGTAACATGCCCGCATGCATGCAATGAACTAATACATCTATAATATAATCAACCTTCTCTCAACAAGATAGAAAGCAGAGATTAAAAGTTCAATCTTTCAAACAAAAGTATTTCTGCACGCATGCATATACATAAATATATACTTATGGCTTTTCCATACATGAATTGGACAGCAGAAACATATGACTACAGTACGGATAAAGTGGTTGAAAATACCATATGAAGCCGTACATGTACATATGGTTCCTCCATACATAAATTGTATGGCAAACACATATGACTACAATATGGACAAAGTTCACCTGAAAACTCCATATGCAACCATATGTGACAAAAAATAGATTTCAGAAAAAATTAAATGGTACACATAAGAATATGCAATGGATGATACGTGCAATGTCTTGTCTCCATTTGCATGTATTAATTCAAGCTCTCAAAATGTGAGCAAAAATCTATCAAACACTTTTGGTGAGAGTTCCTCACTTAAATTTTCTTTTACTCAACCAGTTGGAGTATGAAAAGATGAATCATGCACCTAAAAATAGTATATGTACGATGAGTACAAAAAAGATTTCATATGAATCCATTTCAAACCATGTATGTACATGTGGTGTGACATGTGTATTCCAACAACATATTAACAGTATGTACATCTGAAATCCTAAATATCTACATAGTACATTACACCAATGAAAGGGAAGATAACCAACAAAATGAGAAGATTCAAAAAGAGAGAGAGGCCCACAACTATAGCCAAACTTATCCTCCTGACAAATCTGATATCAAAATATAAACGTAATCACACACAGTTTGGGAAAATACTATCCATATAAACTAAGATTGTCAGCACTCAACAGTAGGAATGATCTATCATGCAACTTATTTTTTAATCATTGCTACTTTCTTATACCAATAACCTAAATTTCTATCACCATTATCACTATTACCGCTTTCCAAGTGGGCATACAACGATCCTATTGTATGAAAAGCAAAAATAGCACTGAAAACTTTAAATTAACCAACCGTATCATCTACAAGCCACACTATACAAAAACAAATATAAAATCATGAAAACGGGATATTTGAAAAGCTTAAAAAAGTTTCTTTCGTAACTGCTTCAACATTCCTTTTCCATGACAATTTTTGTCTTATCCCTTGAGCCAAGGCCCCAAAAAAATAAAACAGAAAGAAGGCCCTCTATCATCCAAAAAAGAGAAGCAATGTATAAACACTACACTGTTTCACATTATAGCAACAGTGTTTTTGATTGCATACAATAGCCACTGCCCTTCGTACCACTCCATATCTCTACCCCTAACATGTGCATTAATAACAGAATGCAGACATTATATTAATATTTGCATTTTCACCTTTGATTTGAATAAGTTTTCAGAAAAATCTGAGAGATATTGTGCCAAAGCAACCTGCTCCTTCCCAAAAGAGATGATACCCTTCCATACCTGGCAAACCAAGCATACAATTAGACTGCAGAATAAAAACAGAATCATATGAAGAGTCGCATTTAATTTAAATATGCACCAAAACAGCATTTTTATGACAGGCTGCTATTCAATTTTAGTTCAGGAACTAGGGTATCTTACTTGTATTGACTCAAAGAGTGGATACTGTTGACACAAGATAGTCTCAGATGATGTGCAGGCAATTACGGTAGGGACGACTCGAAAACAATGTGAGCTCCTTGTCATGTAACTTTGAAGTTTGGTTTATAGGAAAACTTCTAAACGTTAATCGATAATTCATTGAGATATTCTTCGACAATCTTCTAAGATTTTCCAAATATTAAGAGAGACAATATGGTCATTGTGACAAAATATTCAATTGGTTCTTTAAGCATCTACCCTAAATGAATTGTGAAAAAGTGGATTCCCTTTGCAAGAAACTGTATTCTGATCATACTCTTTCATATACATAAATCCCAATTGCATATCACAAGGTGCAAACCATCAAATAATGGCCCAACATAAAAGCATGGACGAGCTTTTTGAAAAGTGGCTCTCGGTTCAGAGATGCAAAGCTAATAAACCTATTGATAGAAATGAGAGGTAGAGAAAGATTTCTTAGCCCACACTCATATTTATGCAATGGTCCTCATTGATTCATGAATTTCCCACCTTTGAGTGGGAAACACAAGCAATGCACTTTCACAAAATTAACGTATCACATAAGCAATCAATTGTTAATTGATGTTTGGTCTACAAAATTTTTCCTTCGAAAGTTCACTTGTATAAACTGAATTTGTTGGTTTTTAGGCCCACAATCAATATAGAGACATAAAGACAATAGAGACAAGATGGAGAATAGACAAAACAAGAGAGAGAACGAAGCCAAGCTCCATATATATTCCATACATAACATGAATGAAGTACATGACTCTATAAAGAAGCATATAAGATATGCAAAAAGTACCGATGCAGCTGCTCTATATAACTTCCACAATCTCCATAATTGAGAGAATCTTCCTCCAAAAATAAATAAGCATTAAGGCTGCTGCTCACTTTGAAGAAGACGAAGAAAGCACATATCAACTCCTCCAAGTGAAGGTAAGACTCCCCAACGCCAAGCTCAAGGATAAGCTCTCCTCTTGAGCAATGGTAAAATTGTAGATAACCTGTCTTTAAATGGGTTTTGAACTGCCCACAATAAACTTCAACTAAAAGCTAAATAAAGCTAATCTGAACCATGGGATCAAACTCATATGATGTTTCCATGTGTCATTAGACGTGCAAATTTTTTGAGTGCATATGCTTATTTTTAATGCACATACAAAATTAGGGTTTGGGTTTTGACCCTCCAATCTTTGTCCAATTACTATATTCACATGCCCAGTGACCACTATTCATAACATCTATGCACATGAAGCTCATCATGGTTGGAATGTCCTTCACTAGGAAATTAAAACTACATTTTTGAATGGTCATTTACATGAAGAAGTATATGTATTTCAACCCATGGTTTTGTGCAAAAAGGGCATGAAAACAAAGTGTGCAAGATAAAAAAGGTATTATATGTTTTGAAGCAAGCACCATGTGCTTGGTAGGAAAAGATACATGCCTACTCAAAAGCACATGCATTTGAGAGCAATCCGATTGAGAGAACCTTATATGTTAAGCGTGCAGACAATGTACCTCTGATCACTATTGTGTATGTAGATGATATGCTTCTCGTTGGTCCTTATGAGAAGCATATTGCTGAATTTAAGACCGATTTGCATGCCTATTTTGAGATGTCAACTTCTGGGCAATCGCATCATTATTTAGGCATTCAATTTATGCAAGTTGACGGAGGCATAGCTTTCTGTCAAACAAAATACGTTGATACATTATTACAACGTTTCAGCCTTCAAGATTGCAAACATATTGCCACTCCCATGTAGATAGGTTTACGATTATATTTTCATGATGCTTGAGATGCATTTGATGTCATTCTCTATCAAGAGCCTATTGTATGCATAACTCGATCCGATATTCAATTTGATATCTCAAAGATGAGCAAGTTTATGCATTGCCAAGGTATCAAGCATTGGCAATCAGTTAAGTGCATCTTTCGCTTCTTGAGTGGTACTCAACTACTTGAATTGTTTTATCCCAAGGGGGGATCATTACTGTCAGATTTACATCCCATTTTTTTTTTAACTCCAACTAGGCTGGTTGCTATGACACTCGCCGGTTGCTATGACACTCGTGTGTCTACCGGTGGTTTTTGCTTCATGCTTGGTAGCTCATAAATATCTTGGTTACATCTTGGTTAAGCAAGACGGAACCTATTAAGGTCACTTCTAGTTGTGGTCACTTCTAGTTGTGAGGCTTAGTATAGGGAAGCTTTCATAAAGATTATTAAGTGTGCATATGGCTAAGATCCCCTTTTGGTTGATTCGCATGTTGCTCAATCTTCTACCACCACCATCTTTATGGATAATCGGAGCACACTTGCAATTATGAAGAGCTCTATGTTCCATGCTCGCACAAGGCACATTGATGTGTACTATCATTATGTCATGGAGAGAGACTCTGCTCGAGAGATCAGTTTGGCCTCTATGCCCACAAAGGATAATGTTGCAGACCTTCTCACAATGGCTCTCTCTAGGGAGAAGTTTGAAGCTTTTCGCAAAGCTTTGGGCTTACTTCCTTTTGTGGATTGATTTCTTTCCGCATACCTTGGCACTTCCTCGTACATGAGTACCTACTCCTTGTTCACCACATCACTCCAAGGGGAGATTTCTTAATATATTTCAATAGTGATATGTATGAACACACTTAGCACCACTGGGGCAGTTTTTTCCTTTTTTAGGAGGCTTTTTTTCCCATGCTTGTATTACATGATAAACCTATAACCCTAACATGTCACTTATCTTTGTACATTCACTTGGTAATACATTTTGTATTGTGTTGTTCTCCAAGCTTCTTCTTCTTCTTCCTTGTGTTGTTCGTGTGCTTTTGAAGACCTCAAACTCCAACATTTGAGGCAAACCCCAAATTCACCCTCAAATGAAAGTGCAACTATAAGCTCATGGTACTCAACCTATAAGTAAGCTTGCAATTCCAAAGTCCATCAACCCTAAGGTCAAATACCCATTGTGCCCATGTCTCAAACCATATGCCTCCAAATCATACCCTTTTTGAACTTACTCCTCCCCAAATTGACTAGCTTCTTCCTTGTCTCTCTCGATCTCTATCCATCAAGGTATTCTTTACCATTTTATCCGACATTAATCGATCGTCAATACCTTTCGATACAGTAATAGGGTTTAACAAACAACTAATAAGACAATCCAAAAAGACAAAAAATATTTGTGAAGATACACACATAAGCATAGAAAGAAATTTGAAGTTGAGATTTTGCTTTTGAGTGTGCTGATTTGAGGAGCCCTCTCAAGGAGATAGTCTCCTAAAAATCAAAACATAAACATCATGTCAAATGCGTCTATTCAAATACTCATTAGGTGACTAGATGATCAATAGGTGAGCTTCTTATGATACATTTCGTATGGGGGTTTGGTTTTAGCATTGAAGGATATTTATCTATTTACATTGACTTCATGTCAAAGTGTGATTTCCAACCCTTACATAGCCTCGCATTTTTTTCCTTTTCATTACATCTTTCCCACGTGGTCTCTGCATCCCACAGCATATCTATGAGTTCTTGTCGATAGGATGACCGCAGTAGAGCAGTTTACTGCAATCCTAAACACTATATTGAAATACATTCCATCGATAAAATTGATTCCATTGATACATCTCTGTACAACATTGAGAATCACCATGTAGAAAATTCTTCACAATTCATTAAGCGTACTTCACAGTTCAAGAAAAGAGAAAAATATTTTGAAGGAGAAGATAACCTGGCTAATATCAGAAGAAAACAATTCTGGAGTTTGCCCATAAACTCCATTCGACAATCTGAACCGTATTAACTGCAAATCAATTGATCCAGGAAGTGTTTTCAAAAGTGGCTCTGTAGTACCAGATGGTGAAGCATAATTGAGAATGTTGCTTAGAGATGCGAAATCGTCGGTGGAAATGATATTCCTCAATACATCTTGGCACCTCTCATTCACTAGAGATGAAGAGACAGTTGCGGCCTCATATTGTTTGGATTGGGTTTTTGTGGATTTTTTGCCACTGTTCAATTTTTGAGCCGTTTCCTTTTGGAAATAGGACATGTTGAATTCATCTTTCTATAGAACATGAAACCAAAATGAGTTCAATTAGAGTCAAAACAACCAATACTACATGAGATGTTAGATCCCGAACCTGAAGTGCAACCAACCTTTTGATGCACTGAACTCGCTATAGTAGGGCTCTTCAGGACATTAAGTTTACCTTCCTTCGTATTGTGTCGTGTCAAAGATAAATGCATAACGTTTGATGTAGCCCGATTATCCTCTTTCTCGTCATCAACCTGTGAGTTTGCCACATCGTTATTAGCGCTGAAGTCCTTCGACAGGTTAGCAAAGAGTCCCAGGTGCATGGCCACTTCAACCTGTGAACGAAACCTGTCATTCGATGGTGATATAAATGATTTTGATACTTTGCCTCCACGATACTTCTTATGTGACTCAATCCTCCATCCACCTTCGAGCACCCCACCCAATGATTCTATGTACAATTTCAAATCACTGATAGCGACAGAACGCTTTGAGTTCTCATCGGAGCAAGAAGAATCGAGCTTAAACGATACACTTGTGCTTTCTGTTTGACTTCTCTTCATTGCCTCTGCTTTTTCTATTATGCGTTGCTCGTGAAGGCGGGGTTTCTTAAAAACTGAACCCTCTTTCTCTGCAGACTTATCCTGTATGTCACATGCCGAGGCCTCCCGCTGGAGCACTTCCCCGTCTACCTTTTTGCTTCTAGCTGAGAGTTGGGACCCACTCAGCCTTGGCCTTCTCCTCTTCACTTGGTCCGGAACCATCACTATGAATCTTCTTTCGACTGGTACCCAACGATTCTTTGAACGTTCAATATGTATACCCCTCGCATACAACCCCCCACATCAAATGATATAATCAGCTGCTCACTTCAACTGTTCCATGTAACTTCATATCACATAGAGTACGGAAAGATGGAAAGCAGAGGGCAGGACTCCTGCGAAAGAACCGAGGAGAAAAACGCGAGAACGTCCCGTTCTTAAGCCGCCTCCTGAGTCCTATCCATAGAGAGCCTCTGGTGGAGTAGTCATGTGAAGCGGCAACAATTTCAAAATGCTTTCAGAAATGATATACCACGATCTTTCTTTTAGAAGAAAGATAGAGCTAAAAGTACAACGAACCTTAACAATTTCTCAAGTACAACGTACAAGAATTGACTCTTAATTGAGCAATGAAGCCTATGATGCAAAGCTTATGGGGCGAGGGTTCAACCCCTGGCAGCAACATGTAGGGACATATGAATTCCAGAAATTGTTGTATGTGGCTGTTGACCACCGTTTGATCATTCCCACGGTAGATGTGACTATCGTTCAACCCAGTCTTGTAAACCCCTGTTCTTGTGGGATAAGGGGGGTCCCATGGGTACTATGCCCTTCCTTGTACAGTTGCAATTTCAAAGTTAAAGTCCGGGGGAGTAGACCTCGGCCAAACCTCCATTTAAAAAAAAAAGAAAAAAAAAGCCTATGACTCAGTCCCAGGCCGTTAAGGCAATTGGTTGGGCCTCTTGCCTCTTGAGGCGGGGGCGAGGGTTCAATCCCTGTCAGCCACATGTAAGGGACATGTATAACCTGAAATGATGAAGCATATGGCTGATGTGCCATCGTTTGACTAGTCCTGTGGTAGTTGTGACCTCCATTCAACCTAGCCTTGTAAGCCCCTGTTCTTGTGGGATAAAGGGGGTCCCATGGGTACTATGCCCTTCCTTGTACAGTTGCAATTTCAAAGTTAAAGTCCAGGGGAGTAGGCCTCGGCCGAGCCTCCATTTTTTATTTTTCTTTTAAAGCCTATGACTCAAGTCCCGGTTCGCTGGCTTGGTGGTTGGGCCTCTCGCCTCTTGAGGCGAGGGGAAGGGTTCAACCCCTGGCAGCAACATGTAGGGACATATGAATCCCAGAAACTATTGTATGTGGCTGTTGGCCATCGTTTGACCATCTTTGCGGTAGTTGTGACCGTCGTTCAACCCAGTCTTGTAAACCCCTGTTCTTGTGGGATAAGGGGGGTCTCATGGGTACAATGCCCTTTCCTTGTATAGTTGCAATTTCAAAGTTAAAGTCCGGGGGAGTAGGCCTCGACCGAACCTCCATTAAAATTTTATATAAAAAAAAAAAGTCTATGACTCAAGTTTGCGCACATTAGTTGGGTTGGCTTAGTCTTTCGTCTCTTGAGGGGGGGGCGAGGGTTCGATCCTCACTATCGACACGACACTTTGGGCTAAGGTCAATGTAAAACCATGATATTCTCGTTCGTACCAGTTCTCCCTTGTGTCGTCTTCGGGCAATCTAACCTCTACTTTGTGGGATACGGAGGATCCCATGGGTATTATGCCCGTTCACTTGTACAGTTGCAATTTTGAAGTTAAAGTCCGAGGGAGTAGGTTTCGGCTGAACCTCCATTTAAAAAAAAAAAAAACCTATGACTCAAGACTATAGAGTCTCATCAATTCACATACTCCTGTCCAAATAACATATGAAGCCATTGCCATATTCAACACAAAAGTGAACAGTTGCAATTTTGAAGTTAAAGTCCGAGAGAGTAGGCTTTGGCTGAACCTCCATTTTTTTTTTTTTAAGCCTATGACTCAAGCCTATAGAGTCTTATCAATTCACATACTCCTGTCCAAATAATATATGAAAGCATTGCCATATTCAACATACACATCAGTGGTTATCAGATGGTTGGTGATATGGGCGAAGCTTAGACCCATTAATCACTTTTGGCAAGAGAACACCTGTTAAGGTCGCCAATCAAAAAGTTGTTGGGCCCACTCGTTCTGCAATCCGGTACAGACCGAACCACCGTAATTTAAATTTTCCGGCAGCGCGATTGGCTTTGGCATTATAAAATAAAACAAGTTGATCAATCGTAAAGACAGGGGTTTTTAGGAAGCAGTCATGAGTACGGGCTTGACGAAGTTGAACTTCCTGGAGAGTCATGAAGCTTTCCCAGCGGTGTTCATCCAATGATCTGAGCGTATCCAACCGAAATGGCAAAGATTCTTCCGGCAGCAATTTCTAAGCTAAGGCAACTCGTAGGCTCGGTACTACTACTTCCATCAGCGCAATAGCTTCCAATCCATAAGCAAGCTTGAACGGGGTCATACCAATAGCTACCTTGTACGTAGTAGCCCACAAAACTGCATGTAGTAACTGGTCCCAACGTTCCGTACATTATAGCAATTTGCGGAGCATATTCAACAGAGTCTTATTGGTACTCTCAGCCAAACCATTAGCACGTGGAAAGTACGGTGAGCTGAATTTATGCATAACCTGAAAAGTCTGAGTCAGTACTTGCATTAAGTTGTTTGCAAAATGTGTTCCTTGGTTCGTCACAAGCTCCAGAGGTAATCCATAATGCGGGAAGACATCCTTCATTAAACACTTAACCACCGAAACAGTTGTGGCAGACCATAAAGCCCAAGCTTCCGACCACCGAGTGGCATAATCTATACAAGTCAATATGTATCGATTATTGGTGAGGGTCGCTGGTGGTGTTATTGGGCCAATAAAACCTAGACCCCACTTCTGGAAGGGTTCCAAAGGTAAAACAGGTTGAAGGGGAAAGAAGTTTCACTGCAAGGGTTGTCCCGACCGTTGACACTCATCACAGTGTAGCACATATTGAACAACATCTCGATACATGGTAGGCCACCATAGCCCACTTTGTAGAATTTTTTGGTGGGTGAGATCAGCTGCGAAGTGTCCTCCAGAGGGTACTGAATGAGCAATAGACATAACAGATTCCGCTTCATGTGGAGGAATGCATCGAAGGAAAACACCAGTATGATCTAAATAATACAGCTGACCCACAATCAACCGAAATCGTCGACTGTAGCCTGCAATTTTTCGCCGTAGAGCAGTGGGAGTATGAGGAGGAAGACAACTGTTGGTGAGGAAACTTAGTAATGTATCATAATATGAAGGAGTAACAGTAGGTGCAGCAAAGTCTTCTGTAGTTTTCTCGGTAACGTAAATTGCCGGTGTAGTGTCATCAACCCCTATCGAAGACTCACCGAAATCCAATCGAGAGAGAAAATCCGCCAAAGCATGTGCTATGCCTGGTCGATGAATAACATCATACTCGAACTCTTGTAGCAGTAATACCCATCTTGCCAGTCTTCCACCTAAATGTTGCTGCCGGACCAAATACATGAGTGCGGCATGATCCACATGGAAAGTGAATTTTCGGCCCAACAAATAATGTCGAAACTTCTTAATAGAATACACCAACCTGAGACACTCCCTTTCAGTCACTGAGTAGTTTCTTTTGGCAGGGGCTAATCGGCGACTTGCATAATATACAGGCCGAAACCATTTGTCAGTTTGTTGCATTAGTACGCTACCAATAGCTATGTCCGATACATCCACAAAGACATGGAATGGACGTTCCCAATCAGGTGGTTGCAAAATTGGGGCCTGCATCAATAAAACCTTTAAACGATCAAATGCATTTTGGCACTCTTGTGTCCAACCATACTGCCGCGGAGTGCTGTTCATAAGCCTATTAAGTGGTGTTGCTAAGTGAGCTAACCACCGTAAGTGCCTGCCATGCCACCGGATTTGACCAAGAAAGCGCATAACTTCTTTTGGTGTCGTTGGGACTGGTGCCTCCAACACGGCTGCTACTTTATCCGGATCGACCTATATTCCTTGTTTAGAGATAATATGGCTGAGCAATTTACCACAGGAGACCGCGAAAACAGATTTGGTCGGATTCAAGCATAATCGGTACTCTCAGCATTTTTCAAAGCAGCACCGTAAATGATATAGATGTGCTGAAGTCTTTCCAAATAAGGAAAATTCATCCGAATATACTTGCATAAAGGTAGTTAAGTAGGGTGAAAAGACTTCCTGCATGCATCGTTGGAAGGTACTCGGGGCATTCCTTAAACCGAACCACATTACGGTGCAAGCATAGACACCCCAGTTCGTGATAAAATCTATCTTTGGTATGTCCTATTCTGCCATCCTCACCTGATTATATCCACTGTACCCATCCAGAAAAGAATACATCTCGTGCCATGCTACCCGATCGAGCATGGTATCGAGAAAAGGGAGAGGGAACGGATCCGGTACTGTGGAAGCATTCAGTTTTCGGTAATCAACACAGATATGCAACTGTTTATTTTTCTTCGGGACGATCACTATTGGAGATATCCACTCAGCATGCTCAATTGGCACAATGAATCCCACCTGCAGTAACCTATCAAGTTCTTCTTTGACCTGTGTTGCATAATTGGGGTTCATTCTGTAACTAGATTGTTTGATTGGCCTCGCCTCCGGTTTGAGCACTACCCGATGTTGATAAATCCGTGGGTCAAGACCTTTCATGTCTCTATAATCCCAAGCAAAAACATCAGAGAATTCACGCAGGAGTTGTACCAAATCATCTTGGAATGTCTTTGCTAATCCTCCCTTAATCTTAACTGGTCGCGGGTTGACCATGTCACCCAAATTATATGTTACAAATTGATCTTCCGGTACATAAAATTGTTGAGGGTTTACCAAATCATCAGCTAGATGCAATAGTTGATGTAAGGCTGCTTCATCCATAGCTACGCTATCATCTGCTTCCGCATCTCAGGTCACTGGTACGACCATACAAGTTGCCGGACTCCACTTGTCTGCTACCGACTGGAGATCGACAGTACCTAATGGGATCAGATCCTTATTGGTCTTCAGGAACGCCTCTTCCTCATCATCAGATAATCCATCCAACATATGGACCGGCTCCGCTACGTATGGTCGTGCATGAAGATCACAAGGTTGCATAGCATCCAATTTAACTACATATTTCCAGTGATGGTCTTTGAAAATTAGCTCTTGGGCTCACCAATCGTGTACAACTTTGGCTTGCTTGAGCCATGGGCGACCAAAAAGTAAGTTGTAGTTGAGGCTAGATTTTGGTAATTCTAGGATTACAAAAGTCATTTTAAATGTGGTGCCCTGCAAGGTAATCGGAATATTACGTACTAATCCCACCGGATGGACTCGGGATTGGTCTGCCATTCGTACAAAAAATTGTACGGGTTCAATTTGGGTTCAACCCAATTTCTTGCAGAGTGCTGCTATTGCAATATTCACACCAGACCCACCATCAATTAACACTTGGGTAATCTTCTGGTTTTTATGCCAGACGGTGATCAATGGGACTGAATGATCCACCGTAGAATCAATTTCCGGTTATATGGTGGCAGTCGCCGGAGTACATGAAGACCCGGGGTTAACCTGCTGTTGAGATTGCTGCCTTACTCCTAGCACTAAGGCGAGCAACTGTCCCAAAGGGAGTGTGATGGAAGCCTTAGATAGGATATCCCATACCTGATCTGTTTGGGTCGTAATTCTCACCAATTCTGATGCTGATTCTAATGTTGTTGGGGTAGAATTTTGTTCATTCGATCTTGCATGTGGCAGAGGGACCTGTGTTACCGGAATTGGATCAGGAAACACAGTCGGCTCCTTAGCTGTCCATTGACTAACCTTTGCAAACATTCGCTGCTGCTCACGGATACCCAACTCGAACACTTCAGTTGCTGGTTGCAACTGCTTACCCGATCTTGTCTGCACGACAGCTGCTTGTGACTCGACTGGTGAAATATAAACCATGTTGGTCATTGGATTGTGTCGCTCCTTCTTCCTTTTGTCGTACTCTGCTGCTTCCTTGTAGAATCTACGGATGTGGCCAATCTCGTCGCAAAAATGACATCGAGGGGGTGGAAAAGAGGTACCTTCCGCTGATGTACCTGCCTACCATCAATTTGAATTAAAATTGGTGTTCCGCTGACCCCGGTAGTTCCTATATCCTTGCGACTGATTGGTTCGCATCTGTGGCGGCACATAATGGGTTGTTGGCTGACCTTGTTCCTGTATGATGGCGTTTACAGCTTCTCTACCCTGCACCTTGGCATTATACACACAGGTTTCCGTTGAGTGTCCTGTTGTGTTACAGATGGCACAATACATCTGGTTAAGGGCACATGTAGCACTGGTGTGCCCTGCATTTTTGCACTTGGTACAATACATCTGTTTGACCGGATCATCCGCTACGTTCTTACTAGCTTTCAGCCATTCCAAGTCCTCTGTAAATCCTCCAACTTTGTGCTCCAGTTATAGGGCCATCGCAATTATACGTCCAACGTCATTCCGCCCACACAGCGAATGATCATGATTTGTCTCAACTGTGGATTCAGTCCGTTAATGAACCATTGGGTTATAACATCGTCCGTTAGATTAGCATGTGCCGGAGGCAACTGCCTTAAGTGAGTTCGAAACAATGTTGCGTATTCTTGAACAGTCTGATGCGTCTTCTGTCGATTATTCTGCAAATAGTCAAAGATTTCGACAGGATTTTTCTTCAACCGGAACCTCTGTAGGAATGCATTCTTTACCTCATCATAATTACCAAAATGATTAATATCATACTCTGTTAGCCACCTCGCTCCTTCATTGACCAGCGTGGCCTAAAACACATTGGCCTTGTACGTCGGGTCGGGTGGGTGGTTTAATATTGCATAACTGATCTCAAAGGTGTGCACATGTGCATCAAGGTCATCACTCGGAAATCCACCGAACTTGGTGTAAGTCACTCCTGTTGGAATCGGTCGAACTGGTATAATTGGTTGCGACTGCTGTTGTTGTTGTTGCTGAAACTATGGTTGCGGCTGTGGGGGTGTCTGCTGCTGAGACTGTGAACCACTCATAGTGCTATTGTGAGTAGTGTGGTACACATCTTCTCTAATAGAAAACACATGTTCATGTGGAAGTTTGAGCGCATTCTTCGTATGTGAAGAAATCTGAGTGATTTCATGTTATTGTGAAAGTTAGTTAACAGTTACAGTTTTCTCAGTAAATATTTTCTGGTACATCTACAAGTTAGATCTCGCAACATAGTGTAAAGTTTTTCATGACAGATAGCTCATCTTGAAGCCAGTAGTCTCAACTATAAGTTGATCAAAAGACTTTTGTGAAACGGGACAAGTACGCACAGTACTGTGTCTGAAAGTAAAGACATCCAGAACTGGTGAAGTTTTTTCTTAAACTTCAGATAGTGCTCATTCACTGAAGGAAGCTCAGGTATTACTTCCTTACTTCATCAACAAACATTTGAAGTAAATACAAACAGAATTGAAGTTGATTCCGGTAACATTCCGGTACAATTACGGTGAGATTACGGTGACAGTCTGTAGCAGTCCGATGAAGTTCCGGTGAAATTCCGGTGAGTTCAAAACTCAGTTTTTCACAGTTAAGTGACGGAAAGATTATCTAACTATCAACAAACACAGTAGTGTAAAGTTTGAAGTAAATCAGTTCAGAATTAAAGCTTGAAGAAACTCAGAATTAAAGCTTGAAGAAAACGCAAAGCTTTTTGTAAAGTGAATTTTCAGTTTTCACTAAATACAGTTATAAAGTTTTCAGTTTCAGAAGGTTGCTAAGCTACTGATGATTATAGAGGTATTCTAATATCACTCTAGATTAGTTCTAATTGAGGCGTGGCAATTTTTCGCAGTCTTGTTAGTGAACAAGCTTTTGCAGCGACATCACATAACCTCAACAAGTGGTATCAAAGCAGAAAAGGTTCTAAAGAGCAGAAAGATCCTCAAGAGTAAACGAAAGTAAAGATACAAGAGAATTCAAAGAATTTTCACAAGAAAGGTGAAAGTTGAGATGATCAACAACAAACAGCGTCAAGAAATGTTCCGAAGTAATTCTCAAGGGTAAAGGTTTGTAAAAGGTAAAACCTTTTAACATTACACTCACCGGAAGTAACAGAAACAAGAAGATTATGGCAGATCATATCTCTATTGACAAATTGGACAGAGATAATTATCCCGCATGGGTAATGCGCATGGAAGCCTTACTTATGAGTAAGGACTTAATGACATATGTGACAGGAGAAGAAAAGAAGCCGATTTTTGAAGACGACAGTCAACCAAAGAAAGAAGAGTTAGAAACCTTGAAGCTGTGGCAGAAGAAAGATGCAACGGCAAGAGCTTATATCTACAATACCATTACAGATCATCTACTACCACACATTAGAGGTCTAGAGAAAGCGGAAGACATATGGAGTGCATTGGAAGATCATTTCCAAAATATGACGAAAGCTAGGAAGGCTAGCTTATGGTCAGAGTTTACAACATTCAAGAAAAAGCAGAGTCAAAGCATTAGTGATTATGTCACTAAGATGAAAGACTTGGCGGACAGTCTTGGATCTATTGATGAAGATATCGAAGATCACAGGTTGATAGCACAAGTGCTTGCAAGACTGAGAGGAGATGAAAGGTGGAAACCTTTCGTATTCTCAACTGAACTTTCTTTAAATCATTTTGTACCAGATTTAAATCAGTTGCTTGGACTAATGCTAACGTTTGAGCAAGATTTGAAGACAGATGGAGATAAATGACATAGTTCGGCTATGTATGCAAAGAATAAGAAGAAAGGTGATAAAGGTAAAGAAAAAGATGAAGAAGAGATGTCTACTCAAGCAAATTTTGCGAGAGGAAGAGGTAACATAAGAAATAAAAGTAGAGGTAAAGGAAGAAGTAATCAGACTAACAACAAGAAGACTTGTTGGATCTGTGGATTAAGCAATCATTTGGCTCATGATTGCTGGCATAATTCTCAAGGATCAAGTCAAAATCAGAACAATAATAGTAGAAGCAGAAGCAGAAGATATCAAAGAGGAAGACAAATCCAAAGAGGTGGATATGGTAGAGGTGGAGCAAGAAGTTGGGGACATAATCAGTCTCACAACACTACCTACTACAACTATGCGAATGATACGCAGAATGACAGTCATACAACATTGATGATGAACTCGATAAGTATGTCAGAGAATCAAGACCTCAAGGTATTCTATATTGACTCTGGTTGTTCAAATCATTTGTTAGGAAATATAGAATTGTTATCAGAACTTGAAGGAGGTATTTCAAATCATACAAACATAAAGAGAATGGATACAATCAAATTGTCCATGGTGAAAAGGAAGGTAGACTTTTTACTCTTAAAGTACAAGGGAATGTTGGTCAAGCCTTGATCACACATGGTGATGAGGTATTTACAGAGTTAGACCTCTGGCATAAGAGGTTAGGACATTTTAATGAAGCAGGATCAAAACTATGGTGGAGAAACAATCCGTGAGAGGATTACCAAATATGAAGAATCAACATATGATTCACAAGTGCGAAGCCTGTCAGATGGGAAAAGCCCACATAAGGGTACAAACACGATGATGTGTTAGAACTCATACATACAGATGTATGGGGACCAACAAAAGAAGGATCTATCAGTGGCTCAAGGTATTACGTTCTTTTTATTGATGATGCAACAAGATGGATAACTCTTTATGTTTTGAAAGAGAAGTCCGAAGTATTTGAAGCTTTCAGGCATTTTCATGCATATGCTGAAAGACTTACAGGAGAGAAACTCAAAAGACTAAGGTCTGATGGAGGAGGAGAATATTTTTCTCGAGAGTTCAATGATTATCTGTGGAATGCAGGTATCAAAAGAGAAATAACTTGCAGGTATACACCGCAACAAAATGGAGTAGCAGAAAGAAGAAACCGAACTCTAGTTGATTTTGCAAGAGCAATGCTAAAGGAGAATAATTGTCCAACTTATCTTTGGGTTGAGGCTGTAAATATAGCTACATATCTGGTAAATAGATTACCATGTATAGCTTTAAATGGGATGACCCCTTATGAAGCTTGGTGGGGCAAGCAAAGCTAGACTGGTGGTCAAAGGCTATGCTCAGACGCATGGTATAGATTATGATGAGACGTTTAGTCCGGTGGCAAAGATGTCAACCATAAGGACATTGATTGTTATAGCAGCATCAAAAGGATGGAAACTAAGTCAGCTGGATATAAAGAATGCATTTCTGAATGGATATATATCAGATGAATTCTACATGGAACAACCTGAAGGGTTTGTAAGTTCCAGTTACCCAAATCATGTTTGCAGATTAAGAAGAGCTCTCTATGGATTGAAGCAAGATCCAAGAGCTTGGAATTACAGACTTGTGAAGTATCTCAATGACCTTGGATACCAAAGCTCAAAGGCAGATGCAAGTCTACTCATTAAGAGAACAGAAGAAGGTATGATCTAGATTTGTATTTATGTAGATGACATAATAATCACAGGAACCTCAGATGAAGGAATCAAGGAGGTAAAAAGATTACTTGAAAAAGAGTTCAAGATGAGTGACCTAGGAAAGTTATCATACTTTCTTAGAACGGAAGTTACATATACAGATCATGGTGTATATGTTTCACAAGAAAGGTATCTCCTAAACTTACTGAAGAAGTTTAACATGGAGAACTGCAGAGAAGCTTCAACACCGCTTGAAGTAAATCATAAACTCAGCAAATATGATGGTGCAGAGTTTAAAGATATGAGAAAGTATCAATCTTTAGTGGGAAGCTTGATTTATGCTATGCTAACAAGACTAGATCTTAGTTATGCAATGGGAGTTCTCTCACAATCCATGTATTGTCCGAAGGATCAACATTGGGTTGCAGGACAAAGAGTTCTTAGATATATCAAAAGAACTATAAAAGAAGGATTATATTATCCTTTTACGTCACATATAAAACTGAGAGTATACAGTGACTCAGACTGGGCAGGAAGTCAAGATGACAGAAGGTCAACACATGGGTATATGATATACCTAGGAGATAAGCTTGTAAGCTAGTGTTCGAAGAAGCAACACACAGTGGCTTTATCGTCAACAGAAGCAGAATATAAAGGACTTGTGGAAGCAGCTAAAGAAGTGATATGGATGCAGACCTTGTTCAAAAGTATGGGTATTGATCAAGGTATACCTATCATACATGGAGATAATATGAGCTCATTGTATCTTGCAGCAAATCCAGTATTTCATGCAAGAACAAAACACATATAGATTCAATATCATTTCCTGAGGGAAAGGGTAATGGAAAAAAAGATTGAAATAGTATACATGTCTACAAAAGATCAGATAGCAGATATTCTGACAAAGAGCTTAGATGGAATAAAGACAAGCATATTCAAAGAAATGGCAGGAATAAAAGAAAAGAAGAATATATGAAAGATCAGAAGATGCCAATTAGTGATTGAGGGGGGAGCTCTTGGAGATTCACTCACAAATTAGGCATAACGACATAAAGATGAAGAGAAGCAGAAACAAAGCATTCAGAAAATCAAAGCCTTAGTGAAGGGACAAATTCACGACTATAATATAGTTCATAGAAACTTCCAGAAATACGAGTTTTGAATCTTGGAACAAAATGTATATATATGAGGTAGAAGATCATAATACAAGAGCGAAGAAGGAAGCAGAGAGAGCGCATAGAACCGGAATAGAATACCGCATATAGAAACTGAGAATAGTGATACAGAAGACACCAGAGATTGCATATGTAGAGATGAATAATAGAACCTGAACAATCGGGTATTCATCTGAGAGAGATGGTAAGGAACAACTACTCAGAGTAGGAGAGTTTTCCATAGCTATGAGCAAAGTGAGACCAAGCTAATTTTTTACACATCTTCTCTAATAGAAAACACATATTCATGTGGAAGTTTGAGCGCATTCTTCGTATGTGAAGAAATCTGAGTGATTTCATGTTACTGTGAAAGTTAGTTAACAGTTATAGTTTTCTCAGTAAATATTTTTCGGTACATCCACAAGTTAGATATCACAACATAGTGTAAAGTTTTTCATGAGAGATAGCTCATCTTGAAGCCAGTAGTCTCAACTATAAGTTGATCAAAAGACTTCTGTGAAACGGGACAAGTACGCATAGTACTGTGTCTGAAAGTAAAGACATCCAGAAATGGTGAAGTTTTTTCTTAAACTTCAGATAGTGTTCATTCACTGAAGGAAGCTCAGGTATTACTTCCTTACTTCATCAACAAACATTTGAAGTAACTACAAACAGAATTGCAGTTGATTCCGATAACATTCCGGTACAATTACGGTGAGATTACAGTGACAGTCTGTAGCAGTCCGATGAAGTTCCAGTGAAATTCCGGTGAGTTCAAAACTCAGTTTTTCACAGTTAAGTGACAAAAAGATTATCTAACTGCCAGCAAACACAATAGTGTAAAGTTTGAAGTAAATCAGTTCAGAATTGAAGCTTAAAGAAAACGCAAAGCTTTCTGTAAAGTGAATTTTCAGTTTTCACTAAATACAGTTATAAAGTTTTCAGTTTCAGAAGGTTGCTAAGCTACTGATGATTATAGAAGTATTCTAATATCACTCTAGCTTAGTTCTAGTTGAGGTGTGGCAATTTTCCGCAGTTTTGTTAGTGAACAAGCTTTTGCAGTGACATCACATAACCTCAACAATTATGTCCTTCTATGCCAAACATATATACAGATTTTGGCTTGCAAGTACAATCAGCTCAAAG
Source organism: Ceratopteris richardii (assembly GCA_020310875.1). NCBI lineage: Eukaryota > Viridiplantae > Streptophyta > Polypodiopsida > Polypodiales > Pteridaceae > Ceratopteris > Ceratopteris richardii. The sequence goes on along the minus strand of CM035411.1, from coordinate 101,797,198 downwards.
TTTAGGGTGTTTCTCTTCAAGCTTTCAAGATGAAATCAATTTCTCCATCAAGGTATTTATTCATTGGCCATAGTTGAAAGCAATTATGTATTTCATATATTGGATTTTGAGGATAAGTTGGATAGTTCTAATTACCTAGGATGGGCATATATAATGTGCCATGTATTGGTACCAAAAGGGTTGTGGAATATTGTGCAAGATGTCGAAAAATGTCCTACTACAACTGCAAATACAATTATTCAAGGTGATGCAAATGGTGTTGAAAATTATGATCTTCGATTTCTTGGTCGTGTTGCAACTCATGTTGTACTTACTACAAAGCAACTTCATTGGGATGACAGAGATCCATAGGTACATGTATTGATAGCCTTGCCTGTCAAATGTGCCATTATCCCTCATATTCACTATTGCAAGTTAGAAAAATATGTGTTATTTATGCTTACAACATTATACCAAGCAAAAAATGAGGCTCGTGTTGGTTACTTCCAAAAATAATTGGAGAGTGAGCATATGAACGAAGGAGATTCTATGCATAGTTTTTTGACAAAGATCAAAGATTCGAAGGTGCAATTGATTTTGCTAATGAAATATTACAAGATAGGCTCATAGGATAGAGAAATAAACCATTGACAAAATCGAGACAAAACTAGTGACTGCCCATCATCATTGCCATGGGCTCCATAGAACCATGAAGAGAAATAAGCAAAGGTGGCAAAGCACCTAGATCACCCTCATTTGAGAACTAGCTGATGAAACTACTACCTTGTGTCGCCTTTGCAACATTGCATGATAGATGTGCAAGTAGAATGACTTATCACCATTAATGATGCGATAAGAGCGACATCATATGCAAATAGTGATAACATAGAATGATGGCAAAGGCAAACTGTGATGGAAAATAGTATGTATATATCACCTAGTTCAAGAATCATGAAATCACCATATATGCAACAAAGACCACACTACACTACAACATGCAACCTAAGATCGATAGCATGAACAACAAAAGGATAGTAAAGTAACAATAAGAGGTGCATATCCATGAGAGGATACATAGTGCATTGGTTACGAGAGCAACAGAGGGGGTCCGTTTGTCGTGGTCGCCACTTTTAGGAGGCGATGCCTCTTCTTGGGCTAAGCTGCATATCACTAGATAGAGAGAACACAGAGAAGATAAGCACACAAGCCGATCTATACATTGCTATGGATACGAACAAAAAAATAAAATCAAGAAAAACAAAAGAAAGTAAAGAGCCAAATGTCTCCAACCATACTTGGCAATAATCCAGCGGGCGTGGTTTAGCGGATGTGCCTTGTACTCCTAGACAGATGGCCAGGGTTCAAGTCCCGCCTGGGGCTGGATGCCAAAGAGTTCCTCAAGATGGGTGTCTCTATCTTACGAGGTCGGGTGCGTGTGTCTTTCCAATTCATTGTACTCTAAAAAAAAAAAACCATACTTGGCGACGTAAAAAATGAGAGAGGCTTTCATTAGCTCAATGTCCATATTTATATAATAGCATGGACCTAAAGTCGCTTCACACCCACTCTCGACTCATCCTCCAAATTAGCCTTTGCATAACATCTTACATCAAATCTCATCCAAATGCTATAATAGCACTAAGGTTAGCAAGATACAATGTGCCCCTAACATGTAGATTGTTCTTACTGATCTTCTAGATTCATATCATAGTTTTTCTTCTACTCTTCAATTAATGATGAAAGGCAATCCAAATACCTTAACATTTGAGGATTTAGTCTTTGTTTTGTTGTACAAAGATCAATGAAAGTAGAATGGGTCAATTTGGTGTGTTGCACATCAATCTTTCTTAACCAATCAAAAGGGAAAAGGTAAATGGAGCTCATCTACTAGTAAAGAGAAATATGCGAATGTTGCATAATCTAAGAAGGAAGACAAAGATGACAAGAAGATAGAAAATTAGAAACAATTATCATAAAGAGTTCCCCTAAACTGGCTACAAAAGAGGCAAAAAAAAAAGAGGCTACAATCATTGTTGTAGAGGCCTCTACACCTGAAATAGAGTTTGTTAATATTGTTCAAAATGAAAAATGAGAATTTACTATTGTTTGCATCTATGACCCATTTTCTCATGAGCAGTCTATGTATGTAGTAGACTCAGATGTTTGGTATTTTGATAGTGGTGCAACCTTGATAGTGGTGCAACCTTTACGTAGTGTGCTTGTTAGAAGAAGTATTTTTTGTAGTATTTTTGATGAGAAACAATTGTAAAATGCCAAAAAACTTGTAAAAATATTTATGCAACTGATGTAAAAATAAGGAAGAGTCTTCCTTATGAAGAATAGAATCTTATGTAATTTTTCTAGAATTTTTGGAAACTCCTAGATATTATATTTTTAGAATAATAGAGGAAAGGACCAAAATTCAAGTGTGAAAAGGGACACTTGAAAATGTATAAAAGACAATTTCCTCTATTATGAGGGGGTTGGTTGATTATTTGTTGATATGCTATCCAAGTGAAGAGAGAGTTTCCTGCTGAAAATCGTGTTTTCTCCTCTTTGTGTGATTTCTTTGAGTTGTGAGTCTATTCTTTGTGTATCCATGGAGATTTGTGAGCTTCTATTGTGTGTTTCTGTTGAATATGTATGAAGAGAGCTGATTGCTGATGTATTGAGTGAGAAATTGATGAAAAATGGTGCTGGAGATGAAAATCGTCTGTTTGTACAGAATTCGCGATTGTCTCATCTGGATGGTACAGGTAACATTTTTTAGTTTTGACTTTATGGATGTATTTTGCTGAAGAAATAACATGCTTTAGACACCAAGATTGTGGAAAATGATGGAGATTTGCTCAAGATAATCCAAACCCTAGAAATTCCTCTTCATCTTCATTATTCTCAGAAATTCAGCCATTTACCTCTTATTTCTTGGATTCCATCATGTAGAAGGGGCTGTGGTCTCATGTATATTCCCAGGATTGACAAAATAAAGATGTATTGTTAATTCTTTATGCTAAATGATTGGAGAGGACAACTCCAAAGGTCAATAACAAACATTTTTTGGTGCCGTTGCCGGGGAGTATATCAAAAGCTTCATTGAAGTTGGACCTTGCTGGATCTTCTAATGTGATGGTATTGTACACATGGAAAAGGTAATACTCCTTAATCAAGAAATGTAAAACATGAAAAGGTAGATTTCTTTGTTTGTCGTTTGGGAAAAGAAAGCATTAGATAATCTTTTGAGAATAAGAAGTGTTGAAATTTTTGCAAATTGATAGTTGCTCATGACAATTTCTTGAAGTAAAGTGCAGTTGTGTAAAAAACTGAATCAAGAAATCTGATGATAAGGTAAAATGTGTCTATTCTTGCAATTGTAGGTTGCTTTTTGATCAAGTACTAAGCAAATTATTGATCTTGGGAAGATGACAAGATTGCATTAAGGAAAAGTCAAGTTAAGTAGCTAGATGCAAGTAGATAAGATCCATTTGTAACCAAGTCAAAGTAATATTCTTGAGAAAAGCTGAATTGCATCTTGAAAAGAGAAATATTCAAAAATTGACATTTGCATTTCTTAACACAATTTTCTTTGGAAGATTTTGCTCATTAACTGTTTTGATAGCCAAAGCATAGGAGAGTATAACCAATCAAAGAACACAAGATCAATAGATCACCAAACAAGAAACCCTAAGTGAAGTGTTTACCTTAATTTAGGGCAAAATACTAAAAAAATTCATAAAATTCACTAAAACAATCAAAAAATTTTCTTTTCTCCTTAGGAAGTTGGACTGAAGTTTTGTTGACAAGTGTGGAAGAGACCAGGTGGTAAGAAAGCAAAAAATTTGCCAAAAACTAGAAAAAAAAAAAACACGATTCTCTACACAAGATCGCGATTTTCTGAATAATTCTGTGGTTATGATGTAAAATTATAGGTGACTGTTGAATTGGAATTGGTAAAGGGTACTGAAGGGAAACAAGAGAAAAGAATACTCAAATTTGCACAAAATAGGAAGTACAGAAAAAACACGATTCTCTCCACAAAATCGCGATTTTCTGTAAGATAAAAATTTTCTGGAATTTTCAACATATTTGGGTTTTTTGAGAAAGGTAATTGCAAGATATTTCATTAATATTGAGAAAGTGAGGGAAGTTAAATCCCAAAGAATCAGGTAGGACTGAGTATCAAGTGGGGGAAGTGGAAAAGTACAAAATCGCGATTTTTCACCAATAGCTAATGAGAAGTGCTAATGAGAAGTGATTAATCATGAAAAATTAAGAATTGAGTATTCAAACCATAAAGTTGTTGAAGAATGAAATTGGTCAAGTGAAAAAGTGGAAATCAGTGGAAATTGCACAGAATCGCGATTTTCTGGACACTATAAAATCCTGGAATTGCAAGAGAAACTCATTTGAGTGTGTGAGAGAGAGAGAGAGCAAGCAAAAAATCGCGACTTTCTGCAGCAAAGCGTTTTGGAGAGTGTTGAATCAAACAAGCAAGGTAAGAGGCTCAATACCATATTTTTTGTATTTCCTTAAATTCACATGATGTTTAAGCACAAAAAATACACAAAATAACCAAAATCATGAAATCGCGATATTCTTATTTTTTTCAATTTTCAGTAGAAAAAATATTATTTTGAGTTAGTTTTTTCATTGCATGTTAAAAACTAGATAAGGCGATTCTATAGAAGAAAGAAAATTCTGAAAATCAATACTTGGAAAATTTTCAAAAAATTGGACAGAATCGCGATTCTGTAGTCAGACACAAAAACGCGATTCTGTGAAACTACCAACAAAATCGCGATTTCCAGAACACGATTTTCATAAGAAAATCGTGTTATTTACAATTGTGAGCAATCACGATTGTCTGGGAACAAAATCGTGTTAAACACGATCTTGGACACAAAATCGTAAAAAACACGGTTTTGAACACAAAATCGTGGAAAACACGATGGTCACAAAATCGTGAAAAACACAATTTTTATCACAAAATCGTGGAAAACATGATTTTGGACAGAAAATCGTGATAAATACGATTTTTGATCAGGAAATCGTGGAAAACACGATTTTGACCACAAAATCGTGGAAAACACGATTTTGACCACAAAATCGTGGAAAACACGATTTTGGACACAAAATCGTGAAAAACATGATTTTGATCAGGAAATCGTGGAAAACACGATTTTGACAAGAAAATTGTGGAAAACACAATTTTGAGCACAGAATCGTGGAAAACACGATTTTGGCTAGAAGATCATGGAAAAACACGATTTTGATCAGGAAATAGTGGAAAACACGAGTTTTGGCCTCAGAATCGTGAAAATTAATTGAATGATCCTTAGGTCTGGAAACAAATTATACACACATTCCAAGCAAGACTTGGGAAGGAAGGAGATAGAGCCAGTGGAAGGAGAAGTGCAAGAAAAAAATTTAGGGCAAGAAAACAACATGGAAAATTCAAATGAAACAAATGAGCCCATTGAAACTGGGGATTATAGAAATATCCTCAAATATATGTACACAAATAGGTTTGGAACCTATGTATATCAGGATGGAATGCATAAGTTTCTCATTAGACTGAGAAACTTAGAAGTTCCCCTGAACATAACACCAGTAGCTCAATTCAAAGATGGTAGATATGAGGATAGGCAAGGATGTGTATACATCTTTTCACAAGACCCAGAAAATTCAAATGACTTAGGGCAATGTGCTGACAAGAGACCTTGGGAACAGAACCTAGGGCAATCAGACTTGCCAAGACCACATGAAATTCACAGTAATGGTGAGCAACAACAAGGTAGAAGAACACATACTTCTCCAAATCCTTTTGAAAAGGAACCAAAAGCATTTAATGATTTTCCTCTAAGGAGAAGACATCATTGGCAAAATCAGGGTAGAATGCTTAGACCATATCAAGTAGCCAAATGCATGAAAAAACCAATATGAAGGATATTCTGATCCTCATGCTCATGCTGCAAAATTTAGGCAGTTGATTAGAGTTGAAGAGGTGGAGGATTACAAAGTCCAATTTGAGGCATTTGGTTTAACCCTAACAGGACCTGCATTATCTTGGTTCATTCCTTTGAGAAAGGAAATGTACCTAGATATTGAATCCTTCCTAGAAGCTTTCATTGGGGAATTCTCAAAGACTAGAATAAAACATAGCACAACCACATTGATACATAGCTTTAAACAACAAAAAGATGAAAATGTCAGAGAGGCAGCCAGGAGATTCAAGCAGTACATTGACAGATGTCCCAGAGAAGAAGTACCTTCCATGGCAAGACAAGTATCCCTATTCATAGAAGGATTAAGAAGTGCCCAATTAAGAACCCTAGTGTACTATAGGAGATGGCCTGACCTAGGAGCTTGTGTAAAAGAAGCAATAGATTTGGAAGATAACAGAGGCCAAGACCTGTTAGCATTTGATCAATCTAAAACAAGTGAAGATAAAATCCCACCAGCAGAAGAATTGGCTCAAGCCATAGCTAAAGCCCTAGAGGTAAGCACCAAAACCAATTTGATAAACTCTAGGATAAACACAAATAAAAAATGCTATAATTGTGGAGAAAATCATTTGGTACAACAATGCCCATATCAAAAGCCACCACATTTGCAAGACAGGAAACACTCAAATATTGTACACTAGAAAGAAAATGGACAAATCATACTAGGGAGGAATGCTTCTATAATAAACAACCCATAAAAGAGAGAGATTATGTGAGTCAAAGAGAATCAGCATATATTGAGCAACCAAGACCTGTACTTGGGCAACAACCTCCTGTACCAACAAATGTGGTACCAATTAAATACACACCAATGGAGGAGGGAAACTCAAGAACAAGCTCACCATACAAGGAAGATTATCAGTGAATGAAGGATATCAAGAAGAATGGGAAGGATATGAATTGAGAGAACCAGAACTACAAGCCCTAGACTTGGGAAATGGGAGAATTGAGATGGATACAGCCACATTCATGTATATAACCAATAATTATATGTCCAATCAAAAAACTCAGTTCAAAGAGGGACCAAAGATAACTTGTTATAGGTGTGGGGGAGAACATTTCATTAGAGACTGTCCACAACCTCCTACATTAAGAATTGAGGGAGCTTATTGTAAGGACTGTGGCAGGGATCATTTAATAAAGGATTGTCCAAAAAATCCTCAAAAACCACAAAACACACCTAATAACATACCATTGAAAACAGTCAACATCATGGAGCAAGAAGAATTGAGTGACATTGACCAAGTGAATATAAATGCGATAACAAGGGCACAAGCTAAACAACAAGAAACAACTAAGGAACAAAATGAAGGATCAGTTTCAAAGGGAAAGAAAAATAGACAAAAAGGGAAATGGGAAAGGAAAAAAAGAATGGGTAAAAATTTGGAAGAAGAGAATAGGGAACAATCAAACAGTACTCCTTCTCAGAAGACACAAACTCAGAAATTCACAGAGTCTAGAAACATTGATCAAAGCATATAAAGGAAGAATTCAAGAGGGACCAAATCCTACAGACCACGGAATGGCTTATCCTATGCTAGAAATAGAACATGAAAGGATTCAAAAATGCAAACAAATCATACAAGAAGCACAACTCAAATTAGAAGAATTAGAAGAATTAGATAATTCTCAAAAAACAATTGAGGAATTACAAGCAACAAGAACAAGAGGAAATACTAATCAGGAACAAAATCCACAAATAACATTCCAGGTAAATATAGATAAAGAATGTACACTTATATACCCACCAAAATGAGATTGCAACTTGCAGATGGACACATAGAAAAACCCCTAGGAATATGGGAAAAAGTGATTGTGGATATATGTGGAATAGAGATAGAACATACTTTTGCCATAGTTGAATTCCCACAATCTACTTCATATGAAATTATCCTAGGAAGGCCATTTATGAGACAAATGCAAATTGTGCAAGATTGGGGTAATGATTGTTTATACCTTCAGAGCAAAGGAAGAATAACTAGAGTGAATCTAAGAAATGGGCACTACTGTGACATATCTCCTCAAGAACGGTATAAAATACATCAAAATCAAGAATTAAGTGAAGAATCAGAGATGGAAGACCAGGATGAAACTGAATCATCAATATGGAAGTGCAATATGATAGGAAACCTCACCAATAGAAAAAGGAGATTGAGAAGAGAAGATTGTGTGGAAGGAAGAAAGTTACAAGATGAGAACTATGTACCACAACAATTTAAAGATGAAGAATTTGAGCCCTATGGGTGGAACCAAATCTTGGCAACCATGGATCTGGCCAGTGATGTGTATGTAGGAGTGGAATTTCAAAATGAAGAAGGGTATGATGTTTTTCACATAGGAATACAAATGATAAAGGTATCAAAAACAGAAGAGGACCAGAAAGAAGACATGATATTAGAAAAAGGGAAAACATAGTTTTTGGAAGAAGTAAAAGTTGAAGATGCAATAAAAGATAAAATATCAGGCAAGTATAGGAGAAACAAACACAAGGAAATAGAAGAAAACCAAGAGGATGAGAAGAAGAAAAAGGAAACAAACAAAGATCAACAGTTTGATGTACCAGCAAATTTCAAGACTTATGAAGTAGAGACATATTATAGTAGCTGATGACATGACAACCCAAGAAGAGGAGGCACTAAGAAACTTGGCAAGAAACTATAGGGATGTGTTTGCTTATAGCTACAAGGATTTGAAAGGCAGTAAAATCTGTGAGCATAAGATTCCTATTACACCTGATGCAAAACCTAGCAAACAGAGACATTACACCTTCAATGATAAATACTGTGCTAAAATAAAGGAAGAAATTGACAAGTTGTTGGCTGCCAATTTCATCTATGAGATTGAGTATACAGAATGGATATCTCCTATAGTTGTGGTACCAAAAAAGAATGGGAAACTTAGGGTATGCATTAACTTGAAAAAGGTGAATGCAGCAACTATAAGAGATAGTTATCCACTGCCTATAACAGATCATCTTCTAGAAAGAGTTGCAGGGAAGGAGGTTTATAGTTTTTTAGATGGTTTTTCAAGATACAATCAGGTACCTATAGCCTTGGAAGACCAACATAAAACTGCCCTTTCCACAGAATGGGGAATTTATGCTTTTAGGGTTATGCCCTTTGGGTTAACCAATGCCCCAGCAACTTTTCAAAGGTTGATGTGTCATATCTTCAAAGAGTTCCTGAGGAATGTAATGGAAATTTATGTAGATGATCTTTGTACTTTTTCATTAAAAAGACAAGATCACTTGTAGGATTTAGAAAATATATTCAAGAAATGTAGAACATACAGAGTGTGTTTAAATCTAGAAAAGTGTGTATTCTTTGTAAGACAAGGAAGAATGTTAGGTCACATAGTCTCTAAGAATGGAATTTCAACTGATGAAAAGAAAATTGAGGCCATAATAGAACTTCCAAGACCAACAAATGTAAAGGAACTTCAAACTTTCATGGGGCATTGTGGGTACTATAGAAAATTTGTACACAAGTTTGCTGACATAGCCAAACCCTTATATGCCCTAATTACAAAGTTTGAGTGGACCAAGGAGTGTGACCAAGCCTTTGAAACTCTAAAAACTTGTTTGGTAACAGCCCCAATTCTGAAAACACCTCAATGGGATAAAATTTTTCATGTTCATGTGGATGCTTCAAATTATGTTGTGTATTGGCACAACCAATAGAAGGAAGCAAATTAGATTTTCCAGTGGCTTATGCTAGTAGGCAACTGAATTCAGCCGAGAAAAATTACACAACCACTGAGAGAGAAGGGTTGGGAATGATATTTGCTGTAAAAAAATATAGACATTATCTTTTAGCCAACAAGTTTAAGTTCTTTGTGGACCATCAAGCTTTACTATATTTGGTAAATAAACCTTGTCACACTGGTAGAATAGTCAGATGGTTTCTTTTACTAATGGAATTTGAGTTTGAAGTGGTGTTCAGACAAGGGAAAACACACTTAAGAGTAGATCATTTGTCTAGAATTCAGTCTAAAGAACCCAGTTCACCTGTAGATGATGACCTGCCAGATACTTATTTGTTCAAAGTAGAAAGTGTTCCTGAGTGGGCTATGACTTTAGTACCATTGTTAACCATGGGATCGTGCAGAACATTTGGAAACAACACACACTTAATATTACAAAGAAGAAATTTTATGCTGCTAGCTGGCCACCTGTATCATCTCAACCATATAGGCATATTGGAATATTGTACTCCTGAGGAAGAGCAACAAGAATATTTAAAAAGAGCTCATTGTTGGAACCCTTGTGCTCATGCTTCTAGGGTAGTCACCCTGAGTAATCTCAATAGGATGGGGGTACATTGGCCTAATAAGATTCAAGATGTAACAAAATACATTGCTAATTGTTGGAAGTGTCAACCATTGCAAGATTCAGAATTCATAACTCTATATTGGTTTCAGAAAAATCATGATTGGAGTGAAAAGATTATTGAAGTGTTGAAAGGGAAGAAGAAAGGAAAACAAGTAATAGCTAGTGCAGATTCAAAAAATCTACAAGCCATCTCTGAAGAATATCAGTTGATAGGAGAACAATTGTATAAGAGAGGGATGGATGGATATTTAAGAATTTGTGTTCCTGAGTATAAATATCTGGAAATGCTGGAAATGGCACATTCTGGAGTGGCAGGAGGACATTTCTCAAGTGACAGGACAGCTAAACTCATATTATATTCTGGGTTTTGGTGGCCAACCCTATTTCCTGATGCAAGAACCTATGTAAAAAGATGTGATATCTGTCAGAGGGTGAGTCAACCAAATAGAAGAAATAATATGCCATTGCTGAATACATAATAGTGGCTACAGATTATCTGACAAAGTGGGCTGAGGCCAAAGCCACAAGAAGGAATGATGCTCATACTACAGCTAGATTCCTTTATGAAAACATCATCACCAGATTTGGACTTCCAATTGAATTGGTAAGTGATAGGGGGACCCATTTTGTAAATCAAATCATAGAAAATATAACTGAATATTTCCTGATCAATCATAGACACTCAGCCCCATATCATCCACAAGCCAATGGGTTAGCAGAAAGTACTAACAAAGTACTTTGCAATGTACTATCAAAATTAGTAGGATAAGAAAAACCAAAGATCACGGGGAAGTCTGTTTGTGTGAAACACCTCTAAGACAAAAAGAACATTTGCCTGTGATAATAATGGATTATCAAAATGAAAAAAATAGGGTTTTGATAGATTCTGGAGCTCAAGTGAATCTGATTAGTTCAACTTTGGTAAATAAATTTAGCCTAAAAAGAACTAAAAGCAGAACCTTTATCAAAACTCTGGAAGGACAAATGAAACAAAGCATGTCTTCACTATCTATTAAAGTTAGGTTCAATGATGAATATATGAAAATAGATTGTGAAGAATGGCCAGATTATTTGATGACGGAAAAATTGATTTTGGGACAACCATGGCTCAAACAAGGTAAAGTAATTTTGAATTTTGAAAAAATGAAGCTTAATTTGACAATAAGTGACAAAAGGTTTTTAATATTTTTATCGAGTAATGAAGAACAAGAAAATCATCAGAAGGTTCATGACCCAGATATGGAAGGATTTACTTTTTCCATAGAAGACACACATACATTACCAATACAAATACTAAATGATCAACCTTCATTTAATCAAAACCATCAAAAAATTGAAAAAGCAAAGGAGGATGGACACCAAGAAACAAGGGGACGGCCATGGTATAATGAGAAGCATCAAAACATTAGAACAAGAAGGATATGGAAACAAAGCATACCCAAGGTCTGCCCATCAAAACAAAATTCTCGAACAAAATGGATATGGAGGCCAAAGCATTCAAAAAACTGCTTATCTAAAGGAGATGGATTTCTTCCTGAAATAAAGACAACTAAGGTTAAATATTATTGGGTAAAGAAATCAAAATTGATTCAATGGAAAAAGACCATCTATAGTTGATCTGGATTTAGATTTCTTTTCAAATCAGATCAAAAGGTTAGACAAAAGAAAATCACAACATAGTGGAAATTAGAACAAAATCCTTTTACCCTATCCTTTTTCTAAAAAGCGAGTTAGGAGGGGAAGAAAGGGAATACAGGAAAAGGAAAATTATTAAAAAAAAAAGAGAAAGAAAAAGAAAAATTGTTGATTTTTTATTTTTTCCCTTTTATAAATCTATATAGCACAAAGCAAGATATAGGAAGAAGGGTAGCAGATCCCTATTTATTATTTTTTGTATTGTCTATTCTATTTTTTATGAGTTTTTATTTTTTGGAATTCTTTATTGTTGTTTATTTTTCATTTCAATATTTTTCTTCTAAAAACATCTTCTTCTTGGATAAGGATTGACAGAAGAGGGGAGTGCACTAGACATCTTGCTACACATGTAATGGTCACTTTAATTGAGTTTTCTAAAGAAGCTAGAGTTTAAATTCCTTCTTCATTTCATCTCAAAATAACTATTATTTTTGACTCATGTGGGTGGAGTTCTTTCTTTTTATATGTTAAATATTATCCAGAATGGTGAATGCAAAGGAGCTACCTATTCATGATTTCAAAGCAGAATCCGTCACTTTGTCAAGAGGACACTGGTTCCTGGATAGTGAAGCCGTGATAGAGAAGGTGGATCTGGAGTCAGATGAAGAGCCAGATATTCAAGAGGCAGAAAAGGTGGTGAAGGAGCTCAAAGAGACCCTAAGCATAATTGGACAGCATATATTCACAGTGGGAGTAGGAGGATATAAATATACTATGCTGTGTCAAGAATTCTATAGATTTCAAAGGGTAGCCGTCAATCATAAAAGGTGGAAGGCAGTAGGGTTAGATAAATTGCTGGAAGAACACATATTTTTCATAGATTTTGAGAGAGTGGCACAAGTAATGAACAGTTTGTTGGAAGTAGGAAAAGGTAATGATGCTTGTTTCTAGTGCAAAGTCAAGAACAAAGATAATCAGGAGGTGAATATCACTATTAAAGCAGAGCATATCAGAGCAGCTATGCAATTCTACCCAATGGGAACCAAGCTTGACTATAGCTTTATGAAGAAAAATAAGGAAACCTATACAGGATATTCAAAATTTCCTGATTTCAAGGGGAGAGAGAATGAGGAATATGCCATTAGGATGTTTTTACAATATTTCTGTTTCCCAAAACTACCAATGTATACCATGCCTCATAAATGTGTTACACTACTTATGTTTAACAATAAGGACAGAACTAAGCCCTTCGGAGTCATGGATGTAACTTCGTACATACATGAACAGTTGAAAGAAGCAGCTAAACACTGGGAGCAGAAAAAATATATGAATGGAGCCCAATTTCTCACCAGGATCATATATCATGTATTGGGAATGGAAGATCAATTGAAGCTGGCTCCAGAGGCACAATATTTCAGAAACCTTATGACACGAATCAAGAGTCCTCCCAGAAAGATGTCTGTGAGAGAAGTAGAAGGACAAACCAGCATGAGGGGTTCAGGAATGAAAAGGAATGTAATCTCAGAGGAAGTAATCCCTGTAAAGAAAAGGAGGTTGGATCTAAGGAAGGTTGAATTGGAGCAGGATGAAGCAACCAAAGAGGAGCATGAAGCTGCTCAGAAACAGGTCCAATCTTCTAGTGATCCTCATCCACCTCAAACAAGCAAAGAGAAGTTATAAACTTATCTGACTCAAGGTAATAACAAAAGAGCAATATATGAGGCACAATATCAAAAGATGCTAGAAGATTATTCTTGCAAGGCAACAAATTGGGTGCAGGAGGAAGTAGAGCATTATGAAGAGCTTCATGATCAAATGATGGCAGCCGAGACAGAGGAAGTATTTGTTAAGAAAGAAGTAGAACTGCTAGCATACTTCAAAGAACTGCAAGGACCTCCAGAAACCAGAACCACAGTGGTAGCTAAAAGGAAAGTTCAAAAGAAACCAGTGCAAAAGAAGAAGTTGACCAAGAAGGGGAAGGGAAAATCAGTTGTTGAATATGTAATTTTAAAAGAGAAAGAAGAAGTGACAGTAGGAGAAGAGCAGAAGGAATCTACTCTTGCAGGAGAGTCAAAAGCGGAAAAATCAGGCATAGCAGGATCCTCACAATTTTCCTCAGACTCTGAAAGTGATATTGAAAGTTTCTTATTAAAAAGTCTAAATTTATCAGTACCCAGTACCCCTAATGTGGTGACACAGGCCACTGAAAAAAATAAAACGCCTGAAGATCTAAGAGAGAAGCCTCAAGGGAAGCAAGTCCAGGAGGAAGCAGTTAAGCAAATCAGTCTTGAAGAGGAAAGAAGGATGATGAAAGGCAAAGCAGTAGTGGAAGAAGAGGAAAGTGAAATGAGAAAGGAGTTCAGTGGTGGATTAGTGCATTCAGGACTAAAGTCAATATGGACCAAACCCTCTCAACAAACCTATGTTAAATTTGATGAAGGGAAAGCAGAAGCAGAAAAAGGGGTACAAATAAGCAGTTCAGTTATAAAGCAGAAGGGTGCAAACCAAATTCAGGAAATAAAGGAAACAATGGAAAAGAAGAATGCTGAAGAATTAGAAGAAGGAGTTATAGAAAAGGAAATCAAACAAAGCATAGAGGATGTACTTTATGATTTGAACAATAATAAGCAGATTACAATCACAAAAGATCAAGGACAAGAGGAGGACCTGGACCTAATGGACATAGATGAACAGGAGGAGGAACAGAAAAAGCAGACTAGTAATGATCAGATAAAATTCACTGAGGAAACTGAATCAACATTAATTCAGGAAACCCTAATTTAGGAAAAAGAGATACATGAGAAAGAAACACAGTTCTCTGAAAAAGAACAACCAGAATTGGAGAATAATGAGGTAGAAGAAGCAAAGGTAGATGAAGATAGATCAAGATATGAGAATCAGGAGGATCAGACATTGGAACATGAAGAAGATATTGCAGAACAAGAAACATTGGAAGTTGATCAAAGCTATGAAGAACAAAAGTCTAAGGTCATAGAGTATGAAGAAGAAGAAGAGGAGAATGAGTGCAAAGAAGATAAACAGATAGAAGTCAAACAACTGGAAATGGAAGTTGGGTTGGAAAGAATACCCAAAAATATAAGATCTGCTTGCCAAATCATTATGAGCAACATAGACCAGTTCAGACCTTCAAGCAGGAATATGATCATTTCAGGAATGGTAGCAGAGTCTGAATTTGAGAAAGGCAGTATGATCATTAAGGAGCACAAAAGGGAAAAGGAACAAATGTCAGAACAATTGAGGAGGGTGCATGAGAAAAATGAGGAATTTACAAATAGAATAATTGCTTTGGAGGAATTAGAAGTACAGAAACAAAATAGAATCCAATATCTTGAAGAAAAGAGTGTAAAACTAACAGAGCAGAATAATCAACTGGAAATGGAGCTGAGAAAAATTGAAGGAAGATATAGAACCTTGCAGACTTCTTATCAAATTTTGACTAAAGCAAAAAACTCAGTTGGCAAGAGTTGGATTACCTCCAAATAAATATCTAGAGTATGAAGAGGATATCAGTGTGACCAAAGAATTATTTGAGAAAGCCAATCCAAAATGGAGGAATAGATGGTTGGATGTAAATAAAGAATGCAAGAAAATTTGGAAGGAAGCACCCCTTCAGTTGAAAATCAATCTAGCTTACTTCCCAGTAGCAAGAAGAAGAGAATGGACAATTTTTTGGGAAAGAAGGAGAGAAGGACAAATCCCACCTAAGTGGTTGAATTTCCCAAAGATAGCAGGTCCAAAGGCAGGAACATGGCCTACAAAAAAATATATGGTGGATACAGCTGAGTCTAATATAGCTACATACAAAGATGTGAATGTCCAGCATGCATTTTACTGATCAGAGTAATGAGACTCATTCTGGCATGTATAGAGACATACACAGATACAGATGTCAGAATCTTAAACTACATTGGCTTCAATTCTCCTACTGATGCATTATTGTTTGATCTCAGTGAAACACCTGATAGAATCTGTTTAATGGCATACTACAGCAGAATAATATTTTTGGGCAGTCACTATTTACAAATTTTTGAAGATGCATTTGATTATGGGTTTTTTGAGAGAGAATAAGAGATATTTGGAAACTTATCAGTGGTCACCAAGTCTCGTCTTACTGCATATGAAGCTGCTTACATAGAGTATTTGAAAAAGGATGTAATTGATAAACCAGAAGCTGCAGTACAGTGGAGGAAAGCATTGTTTGAAATGGTAAATAACGTGAACATTACAGAAAGAAAGAGCCATGATCTATTGTCACAAGTCTACCAAAGAAAGAAGAAGTGAAGAGAGCATTTGGAATATATGAGCAGGAATGTCTTTTGTCAGGAGCCAAAAGGCCTAGGAGGGGAAGAATGTTAGAAGAAGTATTTTTTGTAGTATTTTTGATGAGAAACAATTGTAAAATGCCAAAAAACCTGTAAAAATATTTATGCAACTGATGTAAAAATAAGGAAGAGTCTTCCTTATGAAGAATAGAATCTTATGTAATTTTTCTAGAATTTTTGAAAACTCCTAGATAGTATAATTTTAGAATAATAGAGGAAAGGACCAAAATTCAAGTGTGAAAAGGGACACTTGAAAATGTATAAAAGACAATTTCCTCTATTATGAGGGGGTTGGTTGATTATTTGTTGATATGCTATCCAAGTGAAGAGAGAGTTTCCTGCTGAAAATCGTGTTTTCTCCTCTTTGTGTGATTTCTTTGAGTTGTGAGTCTATTCTTTGTGTATCCATGGAGATTTGTGAGCTTCTATTGTGTGTTTCTGTTGAATATGTATGAAGAGAGCTGATTGTTGATGTATTGAGTGAGAAATTGATGAAAAATGGTGCTGGAGATGAAAATCGTATGTTTGTACAGAATCGCGATTGTCTCGTCTGGATGGTACAGGTAACATTTTTGAGTTTTGACTTTATGGATGTATTCTACTGAAGAAATAACATGCTTTAGACACCAAGATTGTGGAAAATGATGGAGATTTGCTCAAGATAATCCAAACCCTAGAAATTCCTCTTCATCTTCATTATTCTCAGAAATTCAGCCATTTACCTCTTATTTCTTGGATTCCATCATGTAGAAGGGGCTGTGGTCTCATGTATATTCCCAGGATTGACAAAATAAAGATGTATTGTTAATTCTTTATGCTAAATGATTAGAGAGGACAACTCCAAAGGTCAATAACAAACAGTGCTCCTATAGGTACTATTGTCACATGTGCTAACAATTCCTCTTATTTGTATTGGGAGTTGGAAAAATCATTATAATTATTTTTTATGGTAGTTCTTTCACATTGTCAGGTACCTTATATGTGCCAATGATCAAGAAGAACCTATTATCAATTTTTGCATTATCCAAGGTTGGCTTGGTTGTGAAATTTGTTGATGACAAATGTAGAGTTTACAATCTATAGAATGGTGATGTTGTTATTGCTTCTAGCATTTTATATAATGGGTTGTATAAGCTAATAGATTATGCAAGATTTGTCAATGATTTAGCATGTGCACTTCATGATTCTCAGGCTATCTCATATGAAAAGCTTTGGCATGCATGCTTTGGATATCTGAATTTTGCTACTTTGTTTTGCCTGCAAACATGTGAAACGGTGTCGTCTCAACCCAAGCTTGAGGCACCTTCTAAACATGTATATGAAGGTTCTATTTTGAGAAAAATGCACCATTCCTCCTTCCCAAAAGATGGTTTAGTTAGAGATCCTCATAAATTCCAACTTGTCCATAGTGATGTATGTGGTCATATGCAGACACCTTCATTTGGCAAGTACATATACTAAATATTCACGAATTTTCTAGGCATGCATGGGTTTATCCATTAAAATAGAAGTACAAAGTGTTGTTGGAGTTTGAGGTCTGCAGAAGTATGCGAAGAACTCAAAGAAGAACAAGAAGATTGGAGTACAACACAAAATATTGAATGTACAAAGAGAAGTCACCCGTTAGGGTTCTATGCACATATACAAGCCGGGGGAAAAAAACCTCCTAAAGAGGGAAAAATGTGCCCCAGGAGTCCGAAGTCTGTTCACACACATCACTACCAAACTGTATCAACAAATCCTCCCTAGGAGTGATGCAGTGAAGAAGGAGATTGCACTCATGTATAAGGAAGTGCCAAGCTATGTGGAAAGAGATCAATCCACAAAAGGAAGTAAGCCCAAATCTTTGTGGAAAGCTTCAAACTTCTCTTGAGGTAAAGCCTTTGTGAAAAGGTCTACAATGTTATTGTGTGCGGGCACATATGCCAAACTAATCTCTCCAACAGAGAACCTCTACCTTACATAATGATAATGCACCTCAATGTGCTTTGTGTGAGCATGGAACACATGGTTCCTTGCAACTTCCAGTGCACTCTGACTTTTAGTGAAGATGATGGTGGCAAAAGACTAACCAACATCCAAATCAACCAAAAGGCATCTGAGCCACACACACTCAATAGTTGCTATAAAAGCTTCCCTATACTCAGCCTCACAACTAGAAGTGGCCATAGTAGGCTACTTCTTGCTCAACCAAGATATGCATGAGCTACCAAGCATGAAGCAAAAACCACTAGTCAACACATGGGTGTCATTGCAAGCAACCTAGTGAGAGTTAGAAAAAGCATGTAAATTTGGCACTAGCGATCCCCCCTTGGAATAAAACAATCTGGGTACTAGTCAAGTAGCAAAAGATGTGCTTAATCGCTTGCCAATGCTTGACACCTCGGCAATGCATAAACCTGCTCATCTGAGAGACAACAAATTGAACATCAAGCCGAGTCATGCATAAGTAAATCAAGCATCCAACAACCTCTTAATAGAGAACAACATCAAATGCATCTCCAACATCATGAAGACTCGACCATAAACCTGTTTCCATAGGACTGGCAATAGGTTTGCAATATTCAACGTTAAAACACTACAATAATGTGTTAATATATTTTGTTTGACAACACAAAGTTATTCCACCATCAACTTGCATAAATTGAGTGCCCAAATATTGATGCAAATGCCCCAAATGGCAATAGGCATATATACAAGCCGAGGGAAAGAAACCTCCTAAAGAGGGAAAAAGTGCCTGGGCGGTCCTACAAAGGATGAGTGTCAACTCAAAGATTTATAGAAAGCACAACATACATGAATGCTTCTAATGCTTGGCATTGAGTAAATTGATAAATGGATAAAGCCCCAAAGGCATTTCACCTGCGTCAAGTTGATGCTTGGCATTGACTACTTATGAGAAGCGATGCCTAACATTGAATTTGTGCTTAAACACATGCTTGGCATTGGAATCCTAGTGAAATTTGATGCTTGGTATCGAATTTCAACTTGAACTCAATCCTGAGCATAACAATACTAGTGACATTTGATGCTTGGCATCGATTTCTAGCATGTTCATTCGTATAGCTCAATGCCCTACATCAAATAGCACCAACTATTCAACAAACAAAATCATACTAACTTCTAATGAGCAAGAGAACTCACCCAATCGCAGAACAATATAAAGTATTTTGATAATGCTTTGTATGAGGAGGTGGTCGGGTACTCTACTTGGACTTCACTCCATGTGAAGCACCCAAGCCTCCTCATCATCACCTCCTGAATCTTCATATAAACCTTGTGACTGCATTGTGAAGTTTGGAGCTACATGATAAGTTACTAAAGGAGCCAGTGGAATCAATCAATGACAAGATTCTACTTACTTATTTAGCTTTATTACCATCTCCTCAAGGCATACGTCTTTTGAAATGACCATTGATAATGTCAAAATTATCAAAGTGTCACCCTTAATGCCTTGCAAAGCTCTCCAAAGTGGTAGTTTCATATCCTCAGTAGCCTCTTCAATTGAGAGGTCCATTTTTTTTCCTTTTCCTTTACATCCACCTGAGGATCTAGCTTTGCCTTCTTTTGATTCTAGCATTTCACCTCCTTATTCTCCCACATTGTGAAGATTTTATCCTGGAGCTCCCAGATTTCCCATGTCCTGAAGATGAGTTGGAACCATGGGTCAAACTTATGGAATGCATCTAACCTCACATTTTCATCCACTGCAATCCCAACCTCTATCAGGCACTGCTTTCTCAAATCTGGATGAATCCTTCCACCATCTTCCCTTAGGGCATCAACATAATCACGGTGGAAGAAATAGATATGCTCAATGAACCACATCTTCTGCCTATAATCATTGTCATTTTTGTGGTCCTAAGCTAGGAGCTTGGCCTCCTCTGTAGTCAAACCAGTGTAGATCTTACACTCTGCATACCTAAAGAAGTATGTAGTTGAATGCTCTTTCACAAGCTATCTTTGGGCCTCTGCAGAGTGTGATCCTCCAATAACATAGTATGTAAAGTCCTCACACAATCTGCCGTTGAATTTCTCCATCAAACCACACTCATCTGGATCGACCAATACCAAGAATGGCACAACAATTGTATGTGGGTTTATCTTCATCTTCTTCTTAAGATTCTGCACATGGACATTATGGGGCTCCCTTATCTCAAGAGGCCTCCTTCCTATAAGTGGGTCAATAGGGGGTCTATGGATGATGGTAATGGGGAGGTAGAAAAGTTGCCCCTTCTTCACGAGCTTCCTCTTGACAATATCCTCCCTAATCTTATTATGTTTAGTAAGCAAAATCCCAGATGCAAGCTTTCCAACAAAGGCAACTATGTCATCCTGAGAGTCTGAGCTTTTTGTTGATTCCACATCTGTGGGCTTGGTCTTCTTTTGGGGCTTCTTCTATATGGGTTGCTTACCCTTTGACTTTACAGGTGTCGTCTTTTGTTGTTGGATTGTCATGATATTCCCTTGTATCCACAATAAGAGATCCACAAACAAATTTTCCAAAACCCTGCAAATCTGAGCGAGCCTCTGTGGCACACAACATTCTGGACATAGCAGTTCCATTTTGCAAATTGCATTCCTCAATCCTTTTGAATTCTTCACTAGGAAAAGAAGGTTATTTGAGTCCTTGTCTTTGTAGTCCACCTTGAACACTAGGCCATATTGAAAAACTTGGGTGGTGGTAATCTTTCCCCTCCCATAGGCCCCTGCAAATACAAGCAAGGTGGCATTTTTATCTTCTATGTATTGAAGGCACCACTCCAGGTTTGTCATGTCTGGAAGTGGCCTATCTTTCCTACTGACTTCAATCTCTTTGGATTTATCTTTTCTGATTGCATCCTCCTCAATGGGCTTGACATTCCTATGGCCACTTGATGATAGGGCCATTGGGTTACTTGCACACTCAGAGGACAAAGATAGGATGCTCTTCTTTGGCTTCACAACATGTCCAATGATTTTATCCCGAGCACCCTCTCATGAGCTAAGCATCACCTTCAGCTTCTTAACGAACTTCTCCTTGTGCTTCTCAATGTCCATAAAGTGATACAATTTATCTTAGCCAAGGGTATGACATTAATCTTAGCCAAGGCCAACTCGATGCCATGCATTGAGTTTGGGGGCCAAGTCGATATGAGGGATTGACCTTTTGGTGCAACTCGATGCCAAGCATCAAGTTTGCGGGCCAAGTCGATGCCAAGCGTCAACCTAGTCGACAAACTCGATGCCTGGCATCGAGTTGGACCAAAAGGGTGATGCCTAGCATCAACTTAGCCTAGAAACTCGATGCCTAGCATCGACTTGACCTGTGAAATCGATGCCTCACATCGACTTGGACTAGAAGGTCGATGCCTCACATCGACTTGGTCTACCTTGGCCCCCAAACTCGATGCATCACATCGAGTTGGCCCGCAAACTGGATGTGCAACATCAACTTGGCCCATAAGTTGATGCCTAGCATCGAGTTGGCCCATAAGTCGATGCCTAGCATCGAGTTGTCCCATAAGTCGATGCCTAGCATCGAATTGGCCCGAAAAGTCGATGCCTAGCATCGAATTTTCCCGCAATCTCGATGCTTGGCATCGAGTTGGATCATCCTAATCTTGGACATAAATTTGAATTCTTTCAAACACAATACTAAAATTTCTAGGGTTTACAAAGGAATCCTTTTAGAACCTTTATTTGCTAGGTAGATTTGGGTTACCTGTGAGATAGTTTGCCAAGACCTTCTTCTCCATTGCTCACTTTCTGCTTTTTCTCTGCTCTTTTACTCTCTGTGCTCTTTTGCTCTTTGTGCTCTATCTCGACTCGCACATGTGGAAAATGAGGCTCGACTCTTGTGACCTATTTATAGACATTTGGCTTAGTTGAACCAAGAACTAACTTGATATAACAGAGTCAAACTAGATGTAACTTGATGGCATAACTAGACTATAGAATTGAAGTAGGAAGCAACCAATTTTAGCTAGATCAAACTTGGTTATATCATATTTGCTTATCCAAAAACAGTGTTGGAAATTAGAAAGGCGGTTCCAATCTTCAAAAGCTTTTGTTTCAACATCCAGAATGTTCCCCCATGGATGTTTTGTGGAAGGTATTTTGTTATTTCTAAGAAATCATGATTTAGAACATTCACTCCTTTGCTCTCTTCAGGTTTTTTGATCCACTTTTAACTTCTCTTCTAATGCTGTTGGATTATGTTGATGAATTTTAAGAGTTTCTTCTTCTTGGGATTAAAATGAAATCCTTGGAAGCACAAAATAGAAATATATGATCCTTCTTTTTGTATCAGACATGTGGAATCATGGAATGTAACATCCAATCTAGTGCTTCAAGTTTTTAGTGGAATCAAAAGAATAAAGGAACTCAACAATTTATAATCATGGATTATATATCACATTGTTAAACCCAAGGTAAACAATAGAATTGGACACACTAAAATAAGTGGTTTATAACCAAGAAACATTTTAGTCCACATATATCCATGGCACAAAACCTTTAATTGTTTTATTATCCATCATCTTTCAATGTCAAATCACATTCATTTTAATCCAAACATTAGATTTAAAAGTCTTTTGAATTTAATAAGGGGAATGTGAGGAGAAAATTATTGTCAATTATGGATTCCTTTATCGTTATGTCTATATTGATATTCATTTGCTTAAAAAGTTAGAAAACCATTAAATTTTCCTCTTCCATTTTTATACTACTAAAATGTAGATCATGTTAATCACATAATTTATAATATCATCGTAACCGAGAAGAAGAATTCTAAGCCCCTTCAATATCAATGTATCTAGATTCAATGTGCATAATGTGCACGCTATTAAATGCCTATAGGTTGGACATGCACGACTTACCACAATGGATGAGATTCTATATATTTTTGAAAGAACCTTTTTTCAACATGGGTTGGAAAATAAGTCCGAAAGATAGATGACAAAAAATAAGTCCGAAAGATAGATGACAAAAATTTTGATGGTTCTACTGTCGTTGTGCCTTTATACTTGGCATGATATCAATCCACCTTGAAGAGCATTTCTCAAAAAGCACATATCATAAATTTAGAAATAGAATATAGTTTGAAGAAATATAGATGGGCCATATCACTACATAAAAAAAGAACTCATAAATTTACTTGTTTGAAGATATGATACAATACGTCATAAATTTCAAACATGGATCCTACATACTACATTGATTATGGATAGCCTATCATGTAGCTCTTCACCAATTTTTAATGAGCAAAGAAATCATACCTCTAAATGTTTCTTGATTGTGACATAAAGTCAAATCGTACAACCCATAATAATGGACACAATCCATCTTCATAATTATCTAGATACGTGATTTGGGAGATATAATCACTTGATGTCACACTTCCACTATTTGTATATTATAAAGGGAATTCTCTTACACTTCCATTATCAATGAAGATGAACTCCCTCTTTTCAGTAGATGCTTGGGCAGCACCCATCTCAAGTGATCTCGATAGACTTTCAAATTTGTTGTTTTTAGTGGATCCTTTCATGAATGATGTCCATGGCTTAGAATGTATCAATGATTTTGTGTTCTCAGTTGAGTCATTTAAGTTAGATTCTCAATGCAACAATGCTTAATCTGATCCATCTATTGAACCCGATCGACTTATTGATATGTTTTCGGATTCAAGTGCATGTGGAGCAAAGGATGTCAACACACACACACACACACACAGAGAGAGAGAGAGAGAGAGAGAGAGAGAGAGAGAGAGAGAATACAAAGCATGTGGCATTTTAAGCAAAGGCCTCGTGAATTAAGTCAAAGAAGATCCCAATTCCTTACTTCAGATAAACAAATTGCATTGGACATTGTGAAGCATTGTTGTGGTTTGAAATGTTTTTATAAATTAGGAATGAAGGAACTAAAGCAGCTAAGAGACAAATTCTTCCATTTAGATAGTGAAAGGCAAGATTTATACCTTGTTTCTCACATGCGAATGATTGAGGATAACATGTGAGTAACACATGTTGCTTTTGAATATTACTTTAGTCAAGGGATCCGATGTTATAGGGCTGCATTTAAAATTGCGATGGGTGTGGGGAATTGTAGAATACATAAGATTTAGCAAGCGCTTGTCTATGGAGATCTCATTTCTTATACATATCAAGCAGTTGGGACCAAACGTTCTATTGGTCGTCATGCAATGAGTTGGACGATGAACTATTTTAGTTTGCATTATGAAGTTATGCCTACAACTGGAAGGTTGCACTTGTCAGATAACTTTACTCATCGAGAAGTATTTCAAGTCTATAAAGAAGAGACGGAATGTAAAAATGAGAAGTATGTCTTGTATCGACATTTTACTCGATTCTGGAAAGAAGAGTTTAATAATGTGAGTATTTATTGTAAAGTAAAAATGGGTGAATGCTTAGTTTGTGCCACTTTGAAAAACATGGCAAAGGAGGCCACAACACCACAAGAAAAAGATAAATTTAAAAGTCTTCTAAAGAATCATCGTGAGAGTCAAGCTTTAGAAATAAAGAAAGCAATTCATCTTCGAAGTAAAGCACTTAGAAATCCAGAGCATTATATGTGTTTGTTGATTGATGGTATGGATCAAAAGAAAACATGATCTACCCCATTTTGCTCAAATTCCTAAGGACATTGGAGATGAAGTCATTGTGCAAATGCATTTGGTTGGTGCTTTGGTATACAATGGAACCGTAAAGTCAAAGGTTTTCTTCACATATCCCAACGTGCATAATGATGCAAACCTTACGGTTACTGTGATTCATAAAGTTTTGCAATCATGGGAGGGTCTTTCGCCACCAAATTTGTATTTGCAACTTGATAATACTGCAAGAGAGTAAAAATTATACAGTCTTTGGATATTTATGCATGCTTGTTGATAGCCAAGTGTTTCAGAAGGTTAAGGTAAATTTCCTTTTGGTTGGGCACACTCATGATCACATTGTTCAAATGTTCAGTACGTTTTCTAAGAGGTTGGCATGACATAATGCTTTTACTCTTCCAATATTATCTGTGTTGATTTTCAAAGCATATACTCCAAAGCCTGAAGTTCAACACCTTACATAGATTTATGACCTTAAGCAGTTTTGCTTAGCAAGTATTGATAATAGTACTAAGATTTTGACTCCATTGCACGACATTAGTTTCAACCACGTATTCTTGATGAGGAGGCTTAATGACATTCCTCTTTTATTCACAAAGCAATATTCATGTTCTCCAGGGTGGGAGCCTAAAGATGGATGTAGATGTTTATTGCATGTGCCTAATTTATCTGTAGAACAAACACCATGTGAAGATAAAAGCAATATGGAAAAATGTGGAAATGTGGTTGATCAAAGTAAAAGGTTGTTGACCTAAGTACCAACTTAGGGACTTGTGGAGAAAGAGACTATACCTCAATCCCCTCTCAAGTGCATATAGTGGGGATACCCGCTTTTAATTATCAATCCAAAGAGTATACAAACCTAGCCGAGTGTATGAGGACATGCAATCAAGTGATGATCAATGCAAATGAGCTACTCAAAGAGTGTAAACAAAGCAAAGACTTATCCAAACAAGTTTCAACTGTTGGTCATGGTGTCACGATACTTGGTGCAACAGCCGTCAATATTTTGGACTTTTCTCCCAGCTCCGAGCTTCAAATAGAGCAAATAGAATATGGGTTTCGAAGCTCTCGAGAAGACTCATCCAATGGCAGTGGTTTCACGCAATTCTGACACTCCTACTTCAAGTTATGAGCAAAATACTGAGTCGCGGGAAAACCTTCCTACACTTCAGCACTTCCTACACTTTGCACACACCTTAACTACAGCAAACAAACACTTTCATGGATAGATAACACTTCCTAACACTCCTTCCAAGAAATACACGTGCATACAAGCTCACAAAGAAGAAGATACAGAGTGGAGAAGACACAAATTCGAATTTGTGTGCTCTCTATTCTCACAATGGCAAAAAGCTCTTTACAAAGAGTCACATTTGACTTATATACCTGTGCCCTAAAAATGGTCCTTTCACACAACAGACCGGCACTTTATTCACTAAAGGGCTAATTTCCTACTATTTTACATGGGTAAATCTCTACTCTTCTGTGGGGATGCATCTAGAGGACTCCTCTAGTGCATTTACAACGGAAAATATATACAAGAATGCTTATGATACAAAAATATGTTGTCCAAATCGGAAAAATTTTGGGGCCCTTCTTTTTCTCTACCTTGTGCTCTTTTTTGCTCTACAACACTCTCCCCCTCTTCGTCTCTGTCGTCCCTTGACAGGCTTTGCTTCTTGTCTTCAGTTTGTTGTCCGCACACAACCCTTGGTCAGTTTTGCCTGATTCTTGATCTTGCATTACGTTTTAGAGGCGCTCGGATTTGTCCTGGTTGCACATGTCGGGCCTTACTGTATTATTCAAAGCCTGTTAATTCGGTTTGTCACGCACGCCATTAGTGCTCATATGAGGATGTAGCTCGTAAGCCTTGATCAGAATCCTCTGTTACTCAAGAGGTTGAAGCACCCTCATATGGAATACTTGTTGTCCCTGGCTCGTCTCTTCGGCTGCGTGTTTTTCCTTGGTGTGTGTGCCCCTGCGGGACTCTGTGCAGAGATATATCTTCAGATATTTCCTTTTAGTGAAGCTGCTTCTTTCGTTGTCTTCTTCTTTTCTTTCTTTTACTTGATTCTCCCTCAACACTGCGCCCCTCCTAGACTCTGTCGTCCCCGACAGGCTTTGATAAGCGACGAGCATATGTTCTATATACTGTTTGCTCTGTGTCATTTAGCAGATTGGCTTCACGTATCATTAGCTGTTTCCATTGTTCTGCCTTCACACCGTCATTGGGTGGATGTCTATGATCTGCGAAGAAGCTAAGCTCGTATGCTACTAATCTGGCATTTAAATTTGACGACATCTTCAAAAAGATTTCGGAATCAATCTCAAAAAATCCGGTAAAGAAAGCTTCTTCAAAAGTTTGCATATATACACTTGGCAAGAACATCAATCTAGAATAATAAGCCATTATTGTTGGTCGACTTGGCATAACCGATAGATAAAAAATGAGGATTTCTGTGCCTTGATTAATTCCAATGAAATTCAAAAAGGTGTAGGCTGCATGCTTGAAGACCTTGAGTACCGTAAGTATCATACTAAGTATCTTATTGGTCATTTTGACAGTTAAGTCAGGCACTGTCGTATAATTCTGCAGCCAAAATTCGATGGTTTTGACCATATAATCCTCCGTTGGCAAGTAATTATGTGGTGGGCTTGGTAGTAGCGGATAATTCAGCCATTGATTATTTATTGCGCCATTTCTTTGCAAGTCCAAAAATTCTCTGTCATCCCTTCTTCGTGGTATAGGACAAACTGAAGGGTTTACCTGTAATAAATATGGTGCTGCTTGCCAATGCACCCGTAGTGTGGGATGTTTCTCCAAAAACTTTCTTCTCCAGATTGGTTGTGCAGCTTCGAACTCTTCTTGGCTGTATGTGAATGTGTCTTGTTTAAAATTGAGTTGCTCATCTGGACTCTTCTTTGTAATCTTCTTTATATATCGTCTTGTTTTCTCTTTCAATAGTCCGTACGGAATATTGAAAGGCTTCATTATCTTGTCCAGGTCTTTACCTTTGATCTTGGCCTCTTTCATCACCTTAATGACTTCATTTTCAAAATTCTCCGTCAATCGGGACACCACTAGTGCCCGTTCCTTCTGACTTATTTCTGCAGTGTATGGCATCGGATGATCATCATGTATATCCGCCATCTGCTCATGTATGGGAGAATGATAGATCGGAGGGGATAGAGGACGTACCTCTACCTCGTCAGTAGGATTTTTCTTTATTGGCTCTACTGGTGTCCCGATCGGTGCTTTCTCTTTTATTTGAGTCTTTAATTGTGCTATGCATTCATCTTTCTCTTTTACTTCTTGCATGGCTGCCCTGAGTGCTTCTTTTGCTGCAAGTAACTCATTTCCGATTTCAGCCACATTATCCATGTTTTCACTGTAGCTTGTTGCAAGTTTTCCATGTGCTATATTTAACTGCTTTTTTAATTCATTGATTTCTTGACTGTGCGTCCGTTCTGATTCTTCTCTCCCTGCGCGCTCTTGTCTCAACAAATCTGCATATTGTGCGATCTGATCTCTTAATTCTTTTTCTTTGGTTTCTGAGGATTCCTGTTGCTCAATCGGTTGATCATATAATAATGATTTCATTAATTCTTTATTTCTGCTTCGCAATGTGTCATTTTCTTCCAGGTATACCTTGAGCTGTGTCTCTAGTAGAGTGCTTCTAGCTCTCATTCTTTCTTTGTCAGCCTCGCTTGCATCATGTAATTTTTATAAATCAACGAGCTGTGCCTGGAGTTGGTGATGCTGAGCCATTAATGATTTATATTGCGTTTTTGTTTCGAGCAACTCATTGCTTTTGACCTTTATCTCTTTTTGTGCCTGGATGAGTTGTGATGACAGTTGTTCGCTCATTATCTAGAATTGACTTTTTTCTTGGATGGCCCTATCATAATCTGCATCTATGTCCATCATCTGTTGTTGGGTATCCATCGCTGTCTGAATCATTTGCTTGACTACCGGCTTCAGCTGAGTGACATCCACATTCAGCCATGTTTTTGGAATGCTTGGTTCTTTGCCGGTTGTGACATCTTTGCCCTGAGCCACATGTAATGTAGTGTCATGGGGCTGCCTAATTTGAAGTTGGATCCTTGGCTCAGCCACCATGTCTTCTTTGTTTCCTTGAGGTGTATCATCAGGTACCTTAATCACAATTGGTTCTTTAGTTTGTAGCTCCTCCGAATCCACGTTCTTTGGAGTTTGTACTTCCTCTTTGATAGGTGGTTGGGCATATGTGACACCGGTTGGAGCTTCCTTGATGCTTATCTTTGTAGTATCATTCAATTGAATGACATGCTCGGGTATATCAGAATCTTCCACTCTCTTTCCCTTTTCTTCGTGGTTGTCCGGTGTCACTTCGACCTGATTGATTTCATTCCATTCTTCTTCTTGAGTTTCTGTTCTGATATCAGTGTCCAGAGTGTCTTTTTCAGCATTGGATTCTGTGTTGGAACTAGAATCATCTATGCCTAGTTCCTTGTTTCTTCCTGGTTGTTTTGGTTTCTTCTCTGTACTCCTTTGTTGTTTCTCTTGACTTGCCTGTCTATAATGATGACCTTGGACACTTAAGTTGACTTGGCCTCGCATATACTGGTGTGTCTCTTCGAGGGCTGCAGATAGATCTCTCTTAGTAATAGGCATTTGAGTTTTCGTAAGCGTCGGAAGGACATGTGTCCGCTTAGATTGAGGTGTAGCTTGAGCTTCCTCTTCCCGTAGACGCTTCGTACCCCTCATGGGTTTTTGTGAGCTGGTTCCTGCCTCTTCCACAACCATAGCTACTTTCTTTTTCTTTGGGACTGTAGCAGACTTTGCGTATTGAGCTAACCCTTCTGATGTGGGCATCTCACGTAAGCAATTTTTCATGTCAAGAGCTTCGTATATAAGTAAAGTCAAAGCCGAACTTCCATTCAAGAGCTTCTTCTGACCCCATCTTTTCTGGGCTTCAAATAATCTCTCTTGTATATACGGAGTTAGGTTCACTTTGTTACCCACTTGCCTCATTGCATGTGATAATAATTGTACCACAATCTTTTGCGGAGCAGTATATCTATTCATGCTCGGGAAACAAAAATGTTGGTGTACCAAACGTACAACATCTTCGATGTCTACTCGGTTAATATCCACAAAGGATCTTTTCTTGGCGTCATGGCATTCCTCCTTGACATTAGTAATTCCTTCTTGGTTCCATCCGAAAGCTTTGTTGATCAACTCATGTGTGAATTGAATTGTCTTCCAAGTTCCGACTTTATCCAATACGCGTGCTTCCGGAACTGATATCTTTGTAGCTGCAGGTTGCAGTGTGTTCATTACCTGAGTGCATCTCTGAAAATCAGGTAGATAAATAGGTATTCTGAGAAATGCATCTATCCCTGCTTGTGTCCATACATCTTCGATATGCGGTAATCCCTGTATTATTGTTTTGAAGTCCTGTGACATGATTGGAAAATAGTGATCCCTATCCATGATCTTGATAGTTGCCATAAAAATGATTTCTGACACTGGTTGGTCATCACGAAACCATGGCCTCTGACTTTTGTTATTGATTCCAATGAAAGAAGTTGCACCTCTTCCTGTTGCGTAGCTTCTGAATCAGGAGATGCCATCTTCACTCAATATAGAGTATGAGTTAGTGGCCATATATTATCAGAAATCCTCCTCTATATGTTTGGCAAAAGCTTGACATTGCTCTGAGTGAATGGTGTCGTCCCTTTTCCGTGGGTGTGAGAAAGGTGATACCTGGATTTTTCCCAAATAATTTTTATAGATTTTTTGATGTTCTCAACTGAAAAGAAAAACAAAAAATTAGGTCATAGCCGAAGCGTTTATTAATTTTTGAGTGGTTTTCAGAATATATGTACAAGTGCTCTCCTATTTCCAAAGAGGAAAATGTGCTCTACTATCCTGAAATAGAAGAAAGCTGTGCCGAATGCTTGGCCTTGTAATGTGGCCCTATCATGCATACTTTGGGTCTCGAAGGCTCCATATGTGTGCAATTGGAAGTAGTTGGTTGATGCATGCCGTTTGTTTTGTCTTTCGGTATCCAAATCTGCTTCATTTTGTTG
Organism: Ceratopteris richardii; assembly: GCA_020310875.1. NCBI lineage: Eukaryota > Viridiplantae > Streptophyta > Polypodiopsida > Polypodiales > Pteridaceae > Ceratopteris > Ceratopteris richardii. The sequence goes on along the minus strand of CM035411.1, from coordinate 101,766,217 downwards.
GGCCTTGTTGTATGTTGCCCATTTCCGATGAATGTGGCTCTTTTCTTGTTGTATGTCTGCTCTATCTGATTTGTAAATCTCGGATTGGCTTGGGTTGCAATCGCAGACTCCTTCTTTCTCCAGTAGCTCCTTTTTTGTGGCTGTTTTGCCTGTGGACCATATTGGTTCTTCTTGTGCTGAGGATCATCATTTCGGCTTAGCTTCTTTGGAGCGCATGACTTAGGAATCCAGATTTGCGAACGATCCGGTTGAGCGGCTACTACTTTCTTTGGAATCCATATTGTAGCAGTTCGTCGATGACTTCGTTGCTCCGACTGAATTGTTTTCCTATTTGATTGGTTGTTCTGATGTCGGTTGTGCTTCTGTCGTCGAAGATACTCCTTCACTTGATCTTTCTTTATCCACGCTTGGTTAGAGTATGGAATAGGGTATATTTTAATAGGTACAGATTTTGGATTATTCATAGGACTAGACTCTTTTGTGCATGGTGTTTCACTGAGGTTGGCCTCAAATTGATTGACACTTTTGTGACTTGCTAAACTAGAAGATGGAATGCAAGCAGAATTCAATGTCTCCTCACAAGAAGTACTTGACGAAGGGTTTTCTATAGTGCTAGTGGACATACACTCATGATTTTGTTCATTGAAATGAACTTGTTGCTCTACACTCGCAGCTTTGCTTGGTCGTTCTTCTAGCAGACTGAATACCTCACGATGTCCTATCCTAACTGATATGTATCCTAAAGCCAATTGAATGGTCACCTCATATTCGTAAATCCAATCTTGACCTAACACCACGTCTTCGAGTAAATCCTGATCACGACACACTATCAACTTCTGTTCCATAGTGTTATTGCCAAGATGCAGAGGTAAGGTTATCTCACCTACGCATTGAGTGATTGTTCCTCCTATTCCTATCAACTGTGCTATCGATGGACGTACTTCCTCCTTGAGTTTTTGGGTCAAAGAAAGCTTGATACAGCTTACATCAGCTCTTGTGTCAATGAGAGCATCCACTAAATGGTACTCTGTTCTACCTGCTCCCAAATTCAAATATGGTTGTGTTCTTTGTGAACCCGCGCTTTGATTGGCTCTAAAATTAGCCATTGGGATGAGTTCTTCTCCTAGTCGATATCTCTCATCTCGCTCTCTCATCCACTCTTTTCGTTTCTTTATTCTTTCTAGTGCTTCCTGTCTTGCTTCTTCTCGTATCCTTTCCTCTTCTATGTGTCTATTCTTGCCCTTGATTAATCGTGACATTGTTTCTTCAGTCAACGGTTCTAGATATTTTCTCACTTGATATCCGCTGATATAGTTTGGTAATACATCTCCATCTAAGGTTGCTAAACTGATGGCTCCACTTGTAGATATGCGATTAATGATTAATGGGCCATATCCTCTCTTCTGCAACTTCTTAGCGTGTTGTTTCAAGGTATATACCAAGACTAAGTCACCTTCCTTCAAATTTTTGTCCTTAATGTGAGCATCAAAGTATGCTTTCTGTCGCCTCTTAGCAGCATAAATGCCTGCTACTGCTTGTAACCTAGTTTCGTGAAGTTTTTCTATTTGATCCAATTGAGCTGATAGTTCATGTCCCATCCACTCATAAGTGGTTGCAACTCTGAGAGTGGGAATTAAGAAATCAATTGGTAAAATAGCATTTTGTCCATATACTAAGTTAAAAGGAGTAGTGCCTATGGCGGTTTTGTAGGCTACCCGAAATGCCCATAAAGCATGGTGTAATTGCTTATCCCAATCAGATCTTCCATTGTTGACAATTTTTGTGAGAACTATACACAAGATTTTATTCGAACTTTCGGCTTGTCCATTGGCTTGTGGGTGATAAGGAGCTGATTTCTTATGAATTACTAAGAATTCATTCAATAAGGCTTCTATAACTTCATTCACAAAGTGCGTACCTCTATCACTCACAATTTCTATTGGTAATCCGAATCTGGTGAAAATGTTCTCAAAAAGAAACTTGGCCGTAGTTCTTGCGTCATTTTTCTTGGTTGCTTTGGCTTCTACCCATTTGGTCAGGTAGTCTGTGGCTACAATTATATATTCAGCATGGGATCCTTTCGCTGGTGGGCTAATCGGTCCTATAAAGTCTATTCCCCATTTGATGAAAGCTCTGGCACTTATCATGGGTCTTAATGGCATCTCATCTCTTCTAATTGGATATTTCGTTCGTTGACAGGTATCACATCGTTGGACATATGTCATGGCATCTTGATGTAGAGTTGGCCACCACATTCCCACAAAGACGATCATTTTTGCTGTCTTATCTGCAGAGAAGTGCCCTCCTGCAGCTCCTGTATGTGCCATCTCTAAAACAGAAAGATATTCCTTTTCATATATGCACAATCGTAATTGATTATCTTTTCCTCGTTTGAAAAGTTGTTTTCCTATAATGGCATAATCCTTGCTTTATTCTACAAGCGCATGTTTCCTTGCTAAAGTGGCTCCTTCTGGATATTCTTGAGTCTTTAAGAACTTTACCAGAGGCATGCTCCATCTTGGTGCTACTGTAGAATAGCATAAAGTAGAGTTCTCGTCTGGGATTTGTTCTTGACAGGTTTGACAGGCTGATACATAGTTATGTGCATCTCTTTGCATGGTTGGCCAATATATGCCCAATCTCTTGAGTGTTTGCCATGTTCCGTTGGCATCTAAGTGGGTTTTCCATTGATTTACGTGTGCTTTTTGAAGCCACATTTCTTGTTCTTCTTCTTCTACACATCTCATTAGCAGTCCACTTGAATCTTGGTGATACAAACTTCCAGCAATGATATGAAGGTTTTTAGTCTTCCAAAGGTCCTGAGTTTGGTTTGGTGTGATCCCCTCTTTAGGTCCATGTGTAAGTATAGGGATCAACTTTTCTGCCCATTGAGGACATACTTCCAGGTTAAAAACGTAGGTATCTGGTAAATCATATGGTACTCCAATGGGTGGTTCTCCATGGGTCATTCTAGATAAATGATCTGCTCTTATATGAGTATTTCCTTTCTTGACTACTACCTCAAAATCAAATTCCATCAGCAATAAAAACCATCGTACTAGTCTTCCTGTATTGCAAGGTTTATTGACTAGGTACAATAGAGTTTGATGATCAATGAAGAATTTGAATTTGTTTGCCAACAGGTAATGTCTGAATTTTTTCACTGCGTACACCATCCCTAGGCCTTCTCTTTCCGTGGTGGTATAATTGCGTTCTGCTTGATTGAGTTGTCTACTGGCATAGGCTATTGGGTGGTCTAGTTTTCCTGTATCGGCAGGTTGAGCTAAGATGCAACCAATGGCAAACTTGGAAGCATCCACATGAATGTGAAATGGCTTATTCCAGTTAGGTATTCGAAGGATTGGTGCTGAACTCAATCGATTCTTTAACTCGTTGAAGGCTTTTTCACATTCTTCCGTCCAGTTAAATTGTGTCAATAATGCATAAAGAGGTCTCGCAATTATGGCGTACATGTGTATGAATCTTCGATAATAACCACAGTGTCCCATAAATGCTTGAACTTCTTTTGCAGTCTTAGGTCTTGGTAAATCCAGAATTACTTTGATTTTGTCTTCATCAGTTGAAATTCCATTTTTAGAGACAATATGTCCTAAGATTTTTCCTTGTCTAACCATGAAGACACATTTTTCTGGATTGAGATATACTCGATATTGTCAGCATTTGGCAAAGATCTTTTCTAGTTCAGGGATGTGCTCTGATCGTATAGCTGAATAAGTACATAGATCATCCACGTATACCTCCATACTTTTTCTTAGAAATTCTTTGAATACATGGCACATCAATCTTTGAAAGGTAGCTGGGGCATTAGTTAGACCAAATGGCATGACTCTAAAGGCATATACTCCCCATTCAGTTGCGAAAGCGGTTTTGTGCTGATCCTCAGGAGCAATGGCTACCTGATTATACCCTGAAAAGCCATCCAAAAAACTATAAACTTCCTTCCCTGCCACTCTTTCCAATAGATGATCCGTAATTGGTAATGGGTAACTATCCCTTATGGTCGCGGCATTTACTTTCTTTAGATTGATGCATACCCTTAACTTTCCATTCTTTTTTGGTACTACCACCAAAGGTGATACCCATTCCGTGTGTTCAATCTCATATATGAATCCAGCATCTAACAACTTATCTATCTCTTCCTTTATCTTTGCTGAATACACATCATTGTATGTATATGGTCTTTGTTTAGACGGTTTGGCTTCCGGTGTCATTGGGATTCTATGGGCACAGATAGATGGATCTACTCCCTTCAAATCCTTATAGGTCCAGGCAAAGACATCCCGATATTCCCTTATGAGGCGTATTAACTCTTGTTCTTCCTCCATGGAGACATCTTGTCCAATGAAAGTACATCGTTCTTCTCCTTCCTCTAAGGTTACTACTATCTTCTTGGTTTGCTCTTTATTGTCATAAGCTATTCCTGGCTGTGCCTCTCTTTTAGGCATTTGAATAGCAATTTTTCTCTCTTCTACTTCATATCTTTTGAAGTGAGCTGGCACTTCAAACTGATCTTGTGGCCTATTTTCTTCACCTTCTGGCTCTTTATCTACTTCCAGCTCTTCTTCCTGTGTAGGTTCTTGATTGTTTTCGTTAATGGTGACGCTTATTTCTTGATTTTTCTCCTCAGGTTCCATCGGTTCTGGTTCCATCTCAATGCTCTCATAGTCCTCCTTCCGTTCTTTCTCTATCATTTCTCCTTCTTCAGCCTCCTGAAGGACTACTACATAAAGACTAACATCGTATCCTTCCTCATCGATACATTCATTCATAGTTATTACTTCTTCGTTCACACATACATCGAGGGTCGCTAAAATCTCCATCCAACCATGAGGTTCAAACTCTTCATCCAAAAAGACTTGCGGCATGTAAGCTGGATCTTGTACAGACCTAGCTACGCCTTGCCTTTGCTGCCATCCCTTTCTCCTATCCTCTTCTTTTTTGGCAGTTTGACATATCCATAGATGTGTGTCCTCGTTCATCCAAGTATGGTCACTAGAACCTATGCTGTGAATTGATTGGTCGTCTTCTTCCTTATGAATTTGGTTCCATTGTAAGGGGGGAACATCTTGATATGTATATGTGTGGAGATTTATTCTCGTGGTGGTTCCTTCATGTTGTAGGTATACTGCATCCTTTCCCCAATCTTGCACAACCTTTAGTTGTCTCATGAAAGGTCTTCCGAGTATCATTTCATAGTTGCTCGCCCTTTCAAATTGACAAATTGCTAAGGTGTGTTCAAATTCAACTCCGCATGTGGTGAAAACTACTCGTTCCAATAATCCCAAGGGTCTTTCAGTGTGTCCGTCAGCCATTTGTATTTTCATACGCGTTGGTCTTAAAGCTGGTTTTCCCCATTTCTCCCAGATTTCTCTAGTGGCAATGCCTACGCCAGCTCCTGAATCTAAGATGGCTTTGGTGGTATATCCCCTATAAGTAATTGGAAGGCAAGTGTTTCCTTCGTCTCCCTCACTAAAATCTCCTACCTTGTCCACTGGGATCTTCACTTTGTTTACTTCATCTGATATCTCCTTTTCTTCCGCCTTGTTCTCCAACTGGCTGATTAATTTTCCTTTTAGATGTGGTTTAGCCTTCAGCAGTTCTTCTAAAGTTAGGGTACAAGGGATTTTCACTTTTTTAAGGTGTTGTATGATATCCGACGTTTGGACTGATGGGTTCGGTTCTTTTTTCCTTATTGAAGGGATACAATATAATTCTGACTCATGTTCATACTCCCTTGTGTAATTGGGCAAAACCTTTATTCCTTCATCTCCTTTGTCACTTGGATCCACTGGTAAGATTTCTTCTGATTTTAATTCAGGTATTGAACCCTCTATTTCATTTTCTGCTTCTAATTCTTCAAAGGGTGGTTCAATCCCTTCCACTTTCTTCCATCTGTCCTCTTGGACTCTTGCCCACAAATCTTTAGGCCATTCCCCTTCTACTTCGGGAACAATGGATCCTTCCCTTTTATACTCACAATAATTATCATTCAGTGTCTTACTTACTTTAGGTTCTTTGGTATCATTAGAGATGACGCATTCTTGGAATTCTTTTTCAAGAATTCGTGAATTAGGTAATGGAAGAGCAGGTTTTTCTAAAGTCCGTTGGGCAACTTCTATCAATTTTTTGCAAATCTCCAACCTCTCTTTCTCTAGGTCACCTCTAGGATATTCTCTTTCATGTTGTTCTATAGTAGGTCCTTCTCTTATTCGTGCCTTGTATGCCTGAATCCACATGGCTAATTCTTCATGCATGGGATCTGCTAAGACTGATCCAACCTCTTCTTTCTTATGCTTTTCACTTTTAATTTCTTCTTCCTTTTTCTGTTCCTCTTTTGGATTCTGTTCGTTCTTCTCATTTTCCTTTTTCTGCAGTAATTTCTTTTCTTTTATCCTATCTCTACGGTTCTTCCATCGTTGGGTTCTTTTACTTACCACACTTTTCTCAGGCTCTTCCAAGTCTTCAACTCTCTGTGGTGTGGGTGTATTCGTCTCTATGTCACTCTGATTGTGTTTTTCAGCTTTTTCTAGGGTCTCTCTAGCTTTGGCTCTCGTTATCGCTTTCAATGGTATAGTGTATTCCTTATCGCTCCCTGATGACTCGATTACTTCTATCACATTGATTTGCACGTTGGGTGTAACTTTGTTGGGATTCTTGGGGCAATCTCTGAAGAGGTGTTCCTTACCACAATCACTACAGTAGCCTTCCCAGACTCGTTGTGGTGGTGGTGGGTTTGGCAATGTGCATTCTCTGATATAATGATCACCTCCACATCTGTAACATGGTCCTCTGGGTACAGGCGGTCTATTCATGGGTCGGGGTGGTACGGTTGCTCTAGGAGCTGTGTACATCATTGGCACATAATCCTGCTCATATCCATACGAGCTATCTTGTGTTTCTATGTCATAAGCGTATGGGTCGTATGTTTGTCCATATTCTATCAGTGAGCTCTCATAAGAGGGATATGCTCCTTGACTATGGTCATATGATGAGTCATATGATTCATTACTAACCAAAGGTGTGGCTGGGACTATTGCTCTCTCTAGATTTTCTTCAGGTTGAGCTCTCTTGACTGGGACAACATTCTGAGGATGGGGTGGTTGTTGTCCTAGTACCGGTTGTGGTTGGGTGTATCCTTGATACGCATATGGTTGCGGCACTGGTGCTTGTTGTTGATAGGTAGGGTATCTCCATGCTTCACCTCCTTGCTCTCTCTGTGGGTATCCATAAGGTCTCATGTATGGCTGTGCTGGTCGCGCTTGCCTCTTGTAAGGGCAATTCTCTATGTTGTGATTTGTATACTTTTGTTCTATACTGCAATATTGTAGAGGTCCTGGGACAGGTGGTCTATTATAGCCATAAGCAGGTGGTGGGACTACTCCCCTAGTACACAAGTGAGAAGGATGATCACCTCCGCACTGCATACATCTTCTGAGCATGGGCACTCTCATAGGGTTACTGGGGTAGTTCCTCTGTCCTTGAACGTTCAGCTTCTTTGCTAGCAAATCGGCTATCTCCTCTACATTGTTTTTAGGAATTGATGTGCTAGTGGCAGAATCTTTGCTTTTCAAGCTACCTTGAGGTATTTTCAAATCTTCTGCTAGGTTGTCTTCTAGGTCTATACATTCCTTCATGCACTCTTGCAAAGTTTGAACTCTCTTTACATATACTAAAGATCTCAAAGATCCGTTCAACAATCCTTCCAAAAATAATGATACCATTTTATTTTGGGTATGTCTCTCTTCTACTGGGCATCTGTCCACATACTGTTTGAATCTTCTTGCGGCCAATCTTACTGATTCGGTAGGGGCTTGCTTAAAGCTATGGATCAATGATGATGAGTTGTTTTTAATTCCCGAGTTAGTGAATTCCTCAATCATTCCTTGATATACTTGTTCCATGTTTTGAAAACCATTAGGGTCCAATGGCTGAAACCATGCTAATGCCGTGTCTGACAATGTAAGACCAAAGGACTCATATTGGATTAAGAAGTCTTCTACTTGTTCGGCTCTGATTACTTGTTTAAATTCAGCTATGTGATTGTAAGGTTCACTAGAGCCATCGTAGTGGTTTCTCATGCATTTGGCAACTTGAATTGGCCTTAATCTTCTTCCTGCTTCGGGCGGTCTAGGCATTACTGGGAAAATTGGTCTTCCTATGGGTATGCCCGGTCCTCTTGCTACAGGTGGTCTAACTGGAGCAAGAATTCCATGTCTTGGGTCCAGAGTTGGATGAGGTGGGTACTTAGGATTATTTGCAGACATTGCAAATTGTACATGTGGTCTGACCGGAATTTGGGTTTGTTGTGTTTGTTGTGTTTGGCTTGACTGTTGATATGAATCATTATGAGATGTTCCAAGTGGGTTCCCTGAAGTAGTGGCTTGGTCCCTAGGGGGAAACACTGGAATATTCTGATATATCAACTCAGCTCTCTCCAAATCTGTTACAGGCCAATATCTTCTCTGGTTCCTATCCAAATATGTAACAATGGTGGGGAAATCAGGATCTTGTAACTCATAGATGGTGACAGGATTGGGAGCAGCTTCCCATATTGAGGAATGAGCTCTAAGCAGATGCTCTATCCCATTGATCAAGTATACATCCATTAAGGTGTCATCTTGGGGAATCAGGTCTCCTCTCCATATCCTTGCAATAGTAGATCTTCCTCTAGGTGTAGTTACTCGCTCTTCATTTCCACCTCCGTTTAAGGTGGAAGCAATATTTTCTTCACCATGTTCATTAATGTTTTCCGGGTGCTCCGTGACAACATACTGGATATCTCTTTTGTCCATGTAAAATCCTCCTACATACTTGACTGCTGGCCTAGGCACTATGTAAGCCTCTGAAGCCTTCTTCAGCCTTGCCACTGATCTGTTTAGACCATCCAAATAAATAGGGATCTCATTTTGATTGGTGTTCACATACTCCAAGGAGGTCCTGTACTCTCCCTCAATGATTGACATCATGCCCATCATGGGTACTGTGTTCTGCATGTCCTCTGAAGCCATGGGAATTTCTTCCTCTGACTCACTAGAGGTCTCCGAGTAATGTGAACGGCTACTTGCTTCAGCTACACTACCTACAGAAGAGATTACACTTCTTCGGCTTCCTAAGATTCTTCCGGATCTCAGGTTCATCCACTTAAAAACTCTAATCAGCCCTTGCACTCCTCTGGCTTCTAGGATTCCTCACTATGGACCAAAATTCCAGAAAAGTTTTGACTGGGAATTGATTGAAAATGAATTTTTTCTAGATCACGATACTCAACTCCTAAATTCCACGATACACGATCTCTGGGCTAAAACGATCTCTGGCCAGGACGATCTTTGGGCGAAACGATACCCGATCTTTGGTCTAAAACGATACACGATACTTGGACATAGGCGATACACGATCTTTGACTTAGGCGATACCCGATCTCTGATAAATATCGCGATCTCTGATAAACGATACCGATCGCTTGAGTGAAACGATACCGATCTTTGACCGAAACGATACCGATCTCTCGTGCAAACGATACACGACTTATGAACCAAACGATACACGATCGCTGGTGAATATCGCGACCTTTGATCAAAACGATCTCTGGGCCAAATGATACCGATCTCTGATTGAAACGATACCGATCTCTCAGCAAAGCGACCTCTGAGTGAAACGATACCGATAGGAGGGAAATATCGCGATACTCGACCACAGGAGCAAAACGATACTTGCTAAGTATCGCAATACTCGACCGCAGGAGCAAAACGATACTTGACCCTTGGACAAATTTTGAAAGAGATTTTTTAAATTTTGCTTCAATAAACTTGTTGTACTAGCTCTCCTACCCTCTCCCCTCTCTCTGTATCAATCAAAACACACCTTTTTTACCCTATTGGTCCTAAACGATACCTGACGCAGATCGTTTCATACTGAAATTGATTTTTGAGTGATGAAAAAGAAGTAGCAATAGAAGGGCTCACCTCTGATGTTCTTTCCCACTCTTCTAGCACCCTCTTTTGCTCTGCCTAGCTCTCTATAGCTCTAAAACGATACTCGATTGTCTCTGCCCACGATACTTGTTCAAAAACACAAGTGATTTGCAAATGACTCTTTTTGGCTTTTATACTTGGGATTTTCTTGCTTTCAAAAAGAAAACTCTACTCTAGTGGCTTGGTCTACTCCCTAACTACTCCTACTCTACTCCTTCTACACACTTCCCTAAACTAACAAATCACTACACACACTCCAAGAATGAGAAGTAGCAAGTGCGGTTGAAAATGACTTACCAAAGAAGAGAAAATCACCACTCCTCCTCTTACTTCAATGCAAAAAAGCTACTTACCATCACACGAATGCCTCGGTTTGATTCGTCCCTCCCCGGCAACGGTGCCAAAAAGTGTGTTGACCTAAGTACCAACTTAGGGACTTGCGGAGAAAGAGACTATACCTCAATCCCCTCTCAAGTGCATATAGTGGGGATACACGCTTTTAATTATCAATCCAAAGAGTATACAAACCTAACTGAGTGTATGAGGACATGCAATCAAGTGATGATCAATGCAAATGAGCTACTCAAAGAGTGTAAACAAGGCAAAGACTTATCTAAACAAGTTTCAATTGTTGGTCATGGTGTCACGATACTTGGTGCAGCAGCCGTCAATATTTTGGACTTTTCTCCCAGCTCCGAGCTCCAAATATAGGGAATAGCATATGCGTTTCGAAGCTCTCGAGAAGACTCATCCAATGGCAATGGTTTCACGCAATTCTGACACTCCTACTTCAAGTTATGAGCAAAATACTGAGTCATGGGAAAACCTTCCTACACTTCAGCACTTCCTACACTTCGCACACACCTTAACTACAACAAACAAACACTTTCATGGATAGATAACACTTCCTAACACTCCTTCCAAGCAATACACATGCATACAAGCTCACAAAGAAGAAGATACAAAGTGGAGAAGACACAAATTCGAATTTTTGTGCTCTCTATTCTCACAATGGCAAAAAGTTCTTTACAAAGAGTCACATTTGACTTATATACCTGTGCCCTAAAAATGGTCCTTTCACACAAAAGACCGGAACTTTATTCACTAAAGGGTTAATTTCCTACTATTTTACATGGGTAAATCTCTACTCTTCTGTGGGGATGCATCTAGGACTCCTCTAGTGCATTTACAACGGAAAATATATACAAGAATGGTTATGATACAAAAATATGTTGTCCAAATCGGAAAAATTTTGGGGCCCTTCTTTTTCTCTGCCTTGTGCTCTTTTTTGCTCTACAACAAAGGTGGATGCATGTACTTTCTGAGAAGAAGAGATAGATTGAGCATGCAAAAAAATATGTTGGAGATCAAGATGTATCTTAGTGGGATGAGTTTTTTAACCATCAAGAAGAGATTATAAAGAATACCATTGCAGGGCATTGGCCAATTGATATTCCATTCACATGGGATTTTGGCACACAAAGATCAATGAATGTGGACCAAGCATGTAATGCATATATACTTCAAAGCTTTATGCATCCACTAGAAAGGAATATTTATGTAGGCCCAAGGATGACAAAAAACATCGAAGCACGATGCCAAGGAAATTTGAAAGAAATAAATGTTGGAGACCATTTTGGATAGCAAAAGTGTTAGAGGTCATTAACGATATTGATCAAAGAAGAATAGAGGTTTTGATAGTCCATTGGTATTATAAGAATAGTAGTAATGCATTCACTAGTAAGTATAACTTAGAAATGGTATATGACACCAAACAAACAGGCTCGAAAAAGAAAAAGAATACTCAAAAGTACATCCACTCTTAAAATGGATGATGTAGATATTCTTGTTTATGATTTTGCCTTGAACAAAAGAGGGCACTTGAGGAAAGCAACCATCAATATGGTAAAGCAAAAGCTTCCAGATGTATATGGGACATCTAATCATAGGCAAACAAGAAGATTTGTGCATGATCCTATAGGATTTGGTATGTACTTGGATGAGGATAGAGCTCTTGTTGATCATAGAAGAAGAATAAGAGAGCTCCCAACAGTCTCAGACTGAATTAGATGCATCCGATGATGGGGGTCTAGACATAGATAAAGAAAGTTGTGAATTAATTTGAAAATTCTATGACATTTTTGGTGCTTATACAACTGCTCCAAAGCACTTCGCATAATGAAACCATGTTCTATTGCATTTTTGAATCACTATCGAAGATCCTCCATCCAACACACATTCAATTTTTATTTTCTATAAGAGATTTTTTATCACTTTTATATTTCTCATATAGATTCTAGAGATATCAATGTTAAATAGATCCAAATTTTTGGGCACATTTTGAGCTCCTAAATTTTCAAAAAATGACAAAAAATGTCAAAAAATCACATGTTTTCACTTGATTTTTGAAATGTATGTATACTGGTGTAAAGGATTTTTAAACATGATGTAATTTGCTTGATTTTTGATGAGGGAGTTCTTTTTTTATGCCATAATTCTTGTTTGTTATGATTTGTTGTTAATGATCAAAAGCACATCATTTGCACGCTTAACATATAAGGTGCTCTTAGTTGCACTATTCACAAAACCATGTGAAATCAAGTAGGCATGTATCTTTTCATACCAAGCACGTGGTGCTTGCTTCAAACCATATAATGCCTTTTTCAACCTGCACACTTTGTTTTCATGCCCTTTCTACACAAAACCATGGGGTTCAAAAACATCTTCTTCATGTACATCACCATTCAGAAATGTTGTTTTAATGTCCAACTGATGTACATTCCTACCATGACGAGCTGCAAGTGTAGAGATGCTACGAACTATGGTCATTCGACATGTGGGTGCAAAGGTCTCATCAAAATAAATGCCTCTCTCTTGAGCATAACCTTTTGCAACAAGCCTAACTTTACACTTGTCAACTATTCCATAAGAATTACACTTCTGATTGTATACCTAGTTAATCCCAATGGCCCTTTTGTCTGAAGGCAAATCACATAAAGACCAAGTACCATTCTTCAGAATAGCATCATCTTTTGATTGCATAGCAACCATCCAATTTTCAGAATTTTGTGCTTCATCAAACAAAATAGACTCATTCTCATCACATAGACTAGAGGCAGCCATAACATAGAAATCTGATGCAAAGGAAGCAGTATGAGAGCTTGAATGATAGAGGTGTATCTAATTTGCTATCACACAAAGTTTGCGCCAACCATTTTGGCATAGTTTGTGCCTCCTCAATATAAGATCTCTCATCAACAAGTGCATCATGTAAATCTGCATTAGAAATGGAATGATCTGCATCATCACATGAAACTTGTAAAGGTTGAGAAGTTGCCTCATTAGGACTAGCACTAGACTTTCCACCTGTAAAAAGAGGCACCAAAGTGCCATACGTGTCTTTTGAGCTAATTGATGTCTCCTTAGTACATGAAAGTGATGGCTGAATAGCATCTTCCACAAAAATAACATCATGGCTAACCAAAATGCATTTATTTTGTGGATGATACAGACGATAGCCTTTGCTTTCAGAACTCTACCCAACAAAAATACATTTTATTGCTCTATCATACAATTTCCTACATTGCTGTTCAGGCACTAATGCATATGCTGAACAACCAAAAACATGCAGGTGAGCAACAGATGGTTTACGACCATGCCAAGGCTCATATGGAGTGATAGACTGCAATGTGTTAGTGGGACACCTCTTAAGTACATATGCTACACACATAACAACCTCCAACTAGAAACTATGTGGTAAAGCCTGACTCTTGACCATACGCCTCACCATCTCCATGAGTGATCTGTTCTTTTGTTCAATAACACCATTCTGTTGAGGTGCATACGACACTATACACTGATGTTTTATCCCATGTTCAACAGAAATGCATTAAAATCAGAAGACATATATTTCCCCCCTCGATTAGAACGGAGGGTGCCCATTTTACATGCTGACACATTTTAAACCAAAATCAGAACTATTTGAAGCATAAACACTTTGGAATTTGCTTTCAATGGATATACCCATGCATGCCTAGAAAAATTGTCAATCAAAATCACGAAGCAAAGATAGTTTCCAAACGAGGATGTGTGCATAGGACCACATACATCATTGTGAACAAGCTGCAATTTATGAGTAGCTCAAACCAAACCATCTTTTGGGAATGAGGAACACTGTATTTTGCCCAAAATATAGCCTTCACATACATGTTTACCAGATGCCTCAAGTTTGGGTAGAGAGGACACCATTTCAGATTTCTACAGGCATAGCAAACTAGCAAAATTCAGATGACCAAAGCGTGCATGCCAAAGCTTTGCATCTGACAAAGCTTAAGAATCATGTACTGCACATGTTGAATCATTCATAGATTTTTCATAGTCTATGAGCTTATACGACCCACAACATAAAATGCAAGAAGCAATAATGACATCGCCATTTGAGAGATCATGAATTGTACATTTGTCATCAACAAATTTCACAACCAAGTCAATCTTGGCTAAAGCTGAAACTGATAATAGATTCTTCTTGATCCCTAGAACAAATAAAGCATCCGACAATGCAAAGAAACTACCATCAGCAATACTCAGAATGATCTTACCTACTCCCATAGTAGGATAAGAGGAGTTGTTGGCACATCTGACAATATTCCTTATAGGGGCAAGCTTGAGTGAAGTGAAGAAACTGTGTTGTGAGGTAATATTTTTGGTTGCCTACTATCAAAGTACCAAACATCTAAGTCTATTTTAGACATATAGTATTCATGAGAAGATGGGTCATAACTGCAAACAATAGTAAATGTCCATTCTTCATTCTGCACAAGATTAGCAGACTCTATTTTGGGTGTAGAGGCCTCTGCAACAACCATTCTAGTCTCTTTCTTCCTTGCCTCTTTAGCAGTGAGTTTTGGACAACTCTTTATGACATGATCATTTCCTTTACAATATTTGCAAAACAATTTTTGCTTTTCTATTTTCTTCTCTTCTCTTTCATCCTTATTTGGTTGTGCAGAATTAGAAGATTTTTGCTTATTAGTAGAAGAGCTCCATTTACCTTTGCCCTTCTAACTATCCAGGAAATCTTGATCTACAACACGCATAATGGACGTGTTTTGTCTAGACTGATATTGCTGCAACAGAACAGAGACTAACTCCTCAAATGTTAAGACATTTGGATTGCCTTTCATCATCAAACGAAGAGTAGAAGCAAAACTTTGATATGAGTTGGGAAGACCATTCAAAATAGCCTGCACAAGTGAACTATCGTGCAAGACTTCATCAATAGAAATCAATTGTTCCTTCAAATCTTTGATCTTTGTCAAAAAACTATCCATGGAATCTCCTTCATTCATGTGATCACTCTCCAACTATTTTTGGAAGTAAGCAACACGACCCTCATTCCTTGCCTGGTATAAAGTGGTAAGTGTATCCCATTAGGGTGAAAACCGCCCAAAAAAGGGCCATTTGCTAATGATGGATTAAGAAAATTGACAAATAGGGTCGTTCCATGTGTACAAGAATACAACATTCTTTTTTATTAAACTCACCATATTCATATTGGCATTGTTTTGGTTTATGTCATAATTCTTTTAAGGTTTATATTGTGCAAAGGCTTTTATAGGTTAAAGAATATCTCCATTGAGCAAAAACTTTTATCATTGTCTCAAACATGCAACTGTTGTGCAAGCTTAAATCTCTTTTTTATGTAAATCATGATATTGATATTGGCATTGTTTTGGCGTCTATATCATCACCTTTTTAAAATTTATATTGTGCAAAGACTTTTGTTGTGCAACGTTTCTATTGCTCAAGATAAGGATAAGAAGCTCTCCATTTTACTTGTCCAAACAAGTTCTAATGGTGAAGGTAAGGATAAGAACTTCTCCATGTTACTTCTAAGTAAGATAGAGCAATAAGGTAGGAATATTACAGTGTTGGAGGACATGACCGATTCAAGTGATAAGAGGCAATGAAGGTTCTCCAAAGGTGCTTATCGCTTGAATTGGTCATCTTTATTTTTATATGTTAATGTGCATTGTGAAAGGCCATGATTGATTCAAGCGATAAGGTCCAATTGAAGTTCCTAGATTTCCCTCCTCGCTTGAATCAGTTGTGCCTTTTGAGTGGGTGAAAAACATAGTTAAGAGCATCAAGGATTACAATATGGAGAAGATTGGAAGATACGACCGGTTCAAGCAACTAGGGGCAATGAAGGATTTTGGAGTGCCCTAATCGCTTGAATTGGTCATGTCCTTCAATCTTCTCCATTTTCTATCACAAGCTCAATTTTTCAATTCCATATCATCAAATCATGTTATAGCATAACGTTTAAGAAATTAACGATAAACAACTTATTATCTTAGTTTATGTCATGAAAAAAAGACAGACCACAATTTATATTTAAGAAAAACTACTACCAACACTAATAAGCTAAAACATTTCTTTGTAGAAACATGATTTACAATAACTATCTTCTAGATAAAGATAGAATAGCATCATTTAGTAATACATTCAATGCTTGAAGGTTATTTTGTGTACATAATTTTATTCACAACAAAGAGCATATAAATATCTTTGAACATAGGTTGGAAGTAATGGGCTAAGTATCAAGATAGATGCAAAACTTTATACATTTTTGGAGCCTTCACCTTTCTACTTATTTTTCTTCCTTTTGGAGCTCTCACTTTGTTGCTTATTCTTCGGGAAATGCTTCAATGGAGAGTGAATAGGAGATCCTTTCTTCTTATCTTTAGTACTCTTATGTCCTAGTGGTGGTGGAGGTGATGGAGGAGAGTCTGGATCATAAGGATGGATAACATATTTTAAGATGGAATGAATTGCTTTCTCTCTGACCAAAAGGATCCATGCATTTGGATAGTCAGATAGATTTAGACGAGGACTATAAAATCTATGCTCTAAGACCTTACTACATTGGCAATTACTCTCCGTCCACATGATGTACTATCTTTTTGTAGTGGAACATGAATTCGCATATAACCAAACTTTTTTTTTAATTCACTTTGCTTGGATATTTCTGATGAATGTGCATTTTCAAAAGTTTGGCAGCACTGCAAGGCTAAATAATATATCAGAATGCATGGCAATAGAAATGCAAAAGAGCAATGGAAGTGCGAACTTATAGTTTATAGTTACCATGATGATTGGAGAGACTTTATGAATAAGGCTTGGTACTCAACAAAATCAATAATTATAAGACTCCGGTGACCCCTCAAAATGTGACATATACTCATATAATAAAGCCACCAAGAAAGGAATGACTTTATAAGAAAAATAGAAATGAAAACTTACTTATCAATATATGGATAAACTATATATATAGTATCTCCTCACTAAAATTCATGAGAAAATGACCAATTTCTCCATGCTTTTATAATATACACTGAGTCACAAGGGGATCCAAAATAAAGACCTTCCATGAGACTTACTCCTCACATTGCTGGATTAAGAACCTACAATATAAAACCACTAGTAGATGCATCAAGGAGATCAAGTATTGATAAAATGGAGCATATTATGGCCTAAGAAATACCTAAGAGCTATATTAACCATGCTATCAGAGATCTCAACATTGAAGCCTCTCAACATTTTGTTGTCTTCAGGCCTAATGTCAAGCATGAAGTCTTCCTCCCATGGCATTGAAGCATTGACAATTACCTGACCATCTCCTTTCTTTAAAAGCTCTGAATTAGCATTCTTCAGCCTCTAAATGTCCTCAAGGATAACAAATTCTTCTATCATAAGATTAATCCTTCTCTTCTCCTCCTCAGTCTCTGCTGAATTTGTTGTTGATGGTCATGAGAAGGGACCTCTTCAATTTTGACTGTAGATGGCTTAGGCTTTCTTGCTGGAGGTATATTAAGAATATCAAAAATTTTTTGATCATGCTTGTCAAGAGGGACAATGGCTTTATCAAACTTGTATCTTAGCCTGGACACAACAACATAGTCCTTGGCCATAAGTGTCACCCTATCACAATGTGCTGCACAAAGATAAGCATCATTCATAAAATCAATTACAAAATCTTCCGCTACTTCTTGCAAGCATAGAAGAGCCTATGTCTACCATTTGACATTCTCACATGAAGTACTCTTCATCATAGAGCAAAGATTGGCAGAGATATCCTTAACCACTCTCATGAAAGGAAGCCTTGGGATGAGAAGTCCCACAATTTTCTGAGCTCTTCTGATTTCCATTAGTGATTTGAAATGATATTTAACTCTCTTTTTGGCATATGCCTTCTGTGGATCAACCTTATCTTGGCTATCTGTGATCTCTAGAGCAGGTCCCTGCCCCTCTAGAATAGGTGGTTGCCCCTCTGGAATAGGTCCCCCATGTTGTTGCTCCTGAGGGTACAACTTCCTAGCTGTCTTCTTTACCCTAGTCATGATTTGTAAAAAAGAATTGAAGGGGATCAAACACATGGAACAACAAGAAAATCAAGAATTCATTAGACGAACAATTCAAGCAATTAGGGCCATCCAAAAATCTCTGATTCCCCTAATTGCTTGAATCCATCGTATCAAACAAATCAAGGTCTTTGCTTTCTGTTCATCTATTCCATGAAGTCTTTATAGATGTTTCTACCTTAAAATGAAAAATAGATCTTAAACATGTTTTTTGACTAGACACAACCGATTCAAGCGAATAGGTAAATCCAAAAATCTTCGATTCCCCTAATTATTTGAATGTGTCATCTCAATAACAAGTAAAAAAAATAGAATCTTCTTATCTTCTACCGTGAGCCTAAAAGAATAAATAATCTCAAAAATTCTTTGAACTAGGCACAACCAATTCAAGCGATTGGGCAAGTCCAGTAATCTTCGATTCCACTAATCGCTTGAATCAGTCATCTCTAGAAGATTCCACTAAACATGTTTTTTGACTAGACACGATTGATTCAAGCAAATAGGTAAATCTAAAAATCTCTGATTTCTCCAATCACTTGAATCAGTTGTCTCAATAGCAAGTGAAAAAAAAGAATCCTTATCTTCAGCCATGATCCTAAAAGAATAAATAATCTCAAAAATCCTTTTGAGCTAGGCACGACCAATTCAAGTGATTGGGCA
Organism: Ceratopteris richardii; assembly: GCA_020310875.1. Lineage (NCBI taxonomy): Eukaryota > Viridiplantae > Streptophyta > Polypodiopsida > Polypodiales > Pteridaceae > Ceratopteris > Ceratopteris richardii. The sequence continues at coordinate 101,747,142 of CM035411.1, read as the reverse complement.
AATCCAGTAATCTCAGATTCCACTAATCGCTTGAATCAACCATCTCTAGAAGATACCAAGCTCATGGATATTACCTTGCACACCAAGCGAGCTCAAAGAGAAGAGGACTAAGAGATATTCGTAGAAGAGGATTCGAGCATGAAAACTGGTGGAAGTCGGGAGAGCACCTATATGACAAAAAACAAGGCAAAAATGAAGGCAGGAGCTTAAATAGGTCTGAAGGTCGAGTTGATCATTAGTGCCACATGGAAACGTCTGATTGGAGCTTATGGTCTAGCCATTGGGAATCCCAACGTACATTTCCATGTGTCAACATTTTAGTGGTCCATGTTATTTGACCATTGAAATTTCAAATTCAAATTTGCCATGTGGCACACTTTCATTGGTCCATGTCATGTGATCGTTTGTTTCTCTCTTCGCCTATAAATACCACTTGCCTCACTCTTTTTTTATTTTCAACCTTCATCTAATTTCTGCCTTCATAGCCAAGCACTTCGAGCTCCATTTCTAGAGGCGATCGATTCAAGCGATCACACCTCTTTGACTCTCTTTGACTATGAATATTCGCTTGTATCGTTCGCCTTTTGAGATGGAAGAGAAGAATGTAATTCTAAGTGTTTCTCCATATGAAAAACTTCTAGATTTTGCGGTCCAAGAGGGATTGAGGGTGAATCATTTTCCAGATGTAATGAAAATCTTCAATCCCACCTTTGATTTTGAAGCACTTGTGGAGAAAAGCAAGGGATTTCTTTTGGATGAATGGGAGACCTTCATTAGGATAGTAGATGGTCAAGAAGTTATCATATCTGGGAAAACTTATATCCACCCAATGAGTTTTGGGAAGAATCCTTTGGATAGGGCCAAAATCACAAGAAAATGTAGGAAGATTTCCCCCTTGCCAGGTCGGATAGAAATTTGCCCAGAACACCAAAACAATTGTTGTTTAGTGCCCTTGAGCATATGATTTTTTATCTAGCTTGATCACATCTCAATTGGGAAGATTGAAGAAAAGGAACATGATGAAGAAAAAAGGGAATCCCTAGATGTTTCTCTTGAGAAATATTCAGAAAGTCAAGTTAAAGAGATTGTTGAAGAGATTAACCTCCAAGGAGAAGAAGAAGAGGTAAGGAAATTTGATGTCGCTTCTTTCATAGCAGAGACTACCGTAAGAGAGCCAGAAGAAGATGTGGAAATCTCAGAGAAATCACTCCTTCTTCCAAATCTCCCATATTACTTTATCTCTGGGAAGGATTTTGTTCCTTCATATTGCATTCAAGAGAAGGATGAAATTAAAGAGGAATTTTTGAACCTGGACTTATCCTTTCAAATAAAGAATCAAAATACTCGTCCAAAGCTCTCTCAATGTGCTATGAAAGAGTGCTCTCACACAAGCCAATCCTTGCAGACAAAGATTTTGACCAATGGCAAAGAGATCTTGGGATTTACTCATTTGGACGAGGATATTTGTTTGTGGAGGTAGCTCAGGACAAAGGAACAATAAGGATTGAAGAGAAAGAACTGATCCAGGAGGAAGATGAGGTCAAGGTACGTCCAGACATGCAAATTCTTAGATACGATTGATTCAAGCGATTAGGGCCATCAAACAATTTTTGATGAGCCTATTCACTTGAATTGTTTGTGTCTAGATTTGTTCCTTTTTATGGCTTTTGTAGATTTACCTTATGTAAAAAAGCCAAATAACATCTATTTTCTATCATTTAGAAGACACAACCGATTCAAGCAATTAGGCCCATCTAAAACTTTTGGATGAGCCTATTCGCTTGAATCGGTTGTCTCTTGGATTTCTCTATTTCATTATTTAATTTTTTGATCCGGTAACTATTCCTCATATTGTTGCGTGAAGATCTTCATTTGCTATTTATTAAAAGGATTTATCTCTCAATACCTATAAATGATGGTAGACGATGGTATTTTTATAATGATTCTAATTTATGATCGATTCAAGCTATTAGGCTCATCCAAGATTTCCTGATGATCCTAGTCGCTTGAATTGGTCATCTTCTTTACTTCTTTCATATAAGTTCAGTTTTGTCATGATGCTTTCTTTGATCTTGCTTTCTCATTGTTTCCACAATTATCTATATTATCTTGGCAGGGGCAAGGGCACAAGAAAAGCTATAGAGAGTAAAGGAAAAACAAAAGTGCAGCACAAACAGGAATATATAGAATATCATCATCTTCGACACCATCTCCATCAGCTCCAACACTTGTATTTGCAGTATCTGTATTCACAGGTGTAACAAGACGTCTTTCAATACCCTGCACAATATTCCATAGTCCTTTTGTGACCAATACATGACACATCATATAAGCCCACAATGGGTAATTCGTACCATCCAACTTATCCTCAATAGCCAACATATGAAATACATCACTACTTTCAGCCATGGCCATTGACTAAAATACCTTGATGCAGAAAAATGATTGTATCTAAAAAAGTTGAAGAGAACTACCCAAATGAGTTCTACTAGACCTATAGCAAACTTTGAGACCCTTATACTGGCGAACCAAAACTAGTATATATCTTTGGAAAAAAAGACAAAATAGCCTACAAAAGCGCTATGATAATGCGTTCGGAGGCCGAAATGAGCTCATATCACAGTGAACCGGTTTTGATCTCTGAAACACCTTGAGTATGCTTACCAAATTTTGTGTGATTCTGGGATTGCAACCGAAGAGGTTTATACAACACCCTAGATGAAGCGGTGACCTGCTTTGATACCAATTGTTGGAGTTAGACGTCTGTGGAACCACGCGAACAACACAAGGAAGAAGAAGAAGCTTGGAGCACAACACACAATAATGAATGTATTACCACTAGAATGTACAAAGATAAGTAGCTCGTTAGGGCAATAGGCATATATACAAGCTGGGGAAAAAAACCTCCTTAAGAGGGAAAAAAGTGCCCTGACGGTCCTAGTGTGCTCACCCACATCACTACCTAAATATATCAACAATGAAGGTGGAAGACTTACCCAGCCTCGCCATAGGAGATGTATGATAGTTGTTCATAGGTGCTTAATAAGCCTAGTTGGCTTCTATTGGGTAACTGATTGTATGTAGTGGAGTCAATGATTCACTATGCAGGTAAACATGTCAGTACTCACAGTTTTATGATATTTTGACACTAGTCATATGCTCATTTTGCAGAGGATACTATGACAAAATGTTTCTAGATTTTTGGTTTTGTCAACTATACAATGGTCGATTTAGTCCTTGATACACTTATTCATTGGTGTTTGGACTCTTCTAGCTCCATTATCATTCTATTCAGTTCTCTACCATCATGGCATCAGAGGTCTCAGGCACATCCAGTGGATTAGGCTCTAGTGCCTATGTTACAAGGAGGAGCAATAACTTGTAGGGCAAAGACCATTTTAAGATCTGAAAAGTTGATAGCACAAACTTTGCTCTATGGAAGAATCAGATTAAAGATGTGCTGATTCAAAGGATGTAATGGAAGCCAGTAAACGGAATTTCAAAGAAGCCTGCTAACATGGATGAAGATGATTGGGATGAGTTAGATGAAATGGCCAGGTTTACCATTCGCTTGCACCTGGTAGATAATGTTTACTTTATAGTGTTAGATTGCGAAAGTGCTAAGGAGCTTTGGAAGAAGTTATGCAATAAATATGAAAAGAGACAGCATCAAATAAAGTGTATCTGATGAGAAAAATAAATGACCTTTGCATGAATGACATATATAATGTTGCTGCTAATCTAAATGAGTTTGATGCTATATTCTCCCAGTTACAGGCTCAGAAAATGGATATGGATAATGAAATGAAATCACTATTGCTGTTATGCACCTTGCCATCATCATGCGATACATTTTGCAAAGCTATTAGCAATAGTGCACTTGGTGTTAAACTCATCTATGATGACATATGTGGAGCACTCTTGAGTGAGGAGATTCATAGAAATTCTATGGTTGGCACTCACAGTGGAGATGCATATAATGTTCATGATTCTTACCAAGGAAAGAATCAGTAACGTGGCAGGAGCAAGAACAAGGAAAATAATGGTCAATGGAATTAGAGTAGAGGTAAATCAAGGAAGAGGGATATCAAATGCCATTATTGTCATAAGAAAGAACACATGAAGAAAGACTATTATGCATTAAAGAATGCTAAAGGTAAAGGACAGAATGTTGATGGGCATGTTAAATAATTACCTACATCATCTACTTCGACTCTGATGATTGAAGAAATTAATGCTATTTTTGATGATGATGATGTGTTGAAACTTGACAGTACTTTGCCAACTGAGGCTCTTATGGCTGATTCTCTTTCCTACACATGGCTACTAGATTTTGGTGCTTCTTTCCATGTGACACCACATAGGGAATGGTTCTCTAATTATGCATCAAAGTCTCTTGATACTGTGAGACTTGGTGGCTCTTACTAGTGTGACGTTGGGATTGGAGATGTGGTTGTGAAATTCATTGATGGTTCAAAATTTACTATGCATAATGTATGCCATGTATCTCAGTTATCACGTAGTTTAATGTCAACTGGTCAACTTGATGACCTTGGTTACAAGGTGGTCTTCTATGCACAGTCCTTTCGTATATCAAAGGGAAATATGGTTATTGCAAGAGGAAGCAAAGTTGGTTCACTTTATCCTTTATTTGTCACAGAAAGAACACTTGTTAGCTGTTACTCAATGGCCTATGGCTTGTATTTGGCATGGTCGTTTGGGCCATATATCTTGTAGTGGAATGGAAAATCTTTCTCATTCTGGCTCCTTACCTGTGTTATCTTCCTCTGATTTTTCATTTTGTGAGCATTGTCAATATGGAAAGCAAACCAGAAATGTGCATAGAACGCACATTGACTCTTCAATTTAGCCTTTAGATCTCATTCATACAGATGTGTGAGGTCCTATGCCCACTAGGTCCTTAGGCAGTTCTCTTTACTTTGTCACTTTCATCGATGATGCTACTAGAAAAGTTTGTTTATATCCTATCAAATCGAAGGATGGGGTATTCCCTACTTTCAAAAAATGGCTTGCTTTAGTTGAGACTAAAAAAGGAACTAAGCTTAAGGCTTTACATTTAGATAATGGGGGTGAGTATACCTCATATGAATTCAACCTTTTCTGTCAGTCTAGAGGGATTCATAAAGAGTTAAAAAATCTTTATACCCTAATATAGAATGGTGTAGCTGAAAGGATGAATATGACTATTCAAGATAGAGTAGTTTCTATGTTGCATCATGCAAACCTCTCACAAGGAAGCAATATTGACTGCAATTCGTGTGATTAACCTTTCACCTAGTATTGCCAATATACCCAAGAATCTTAGAAAAAAGTTCGACCATAAGTCAAAGAAATGCATTTTTCTTGGATATGGTCGAGAAGGACAATTTGGATATTGCTTATGGGATCCTAAAACACAGTCAGTGATCAGAAGTAGTGATGTCATTTACAATGAGTCTAAGATGCATAAAGAGTCCATTAAGGAGGTTGAAGTGAGAAGAGTGGTGTTTGAGGATACCAATCCTCCAGTTAGCATGCATAAAAATGCTGCACATATGGACATTCAAGAGAATGTCCGATCAGATCAATCTACGCATGTTCTTGTTCAGCAACCATTGAGATGTTCTGCACGTGTCTCACATCCACCCGATAGATATGTTCTAGGTTTAGATTTTGTTATGCTAATAGATTCTGGTGAGCCTTCTTGCTACAAAGAGGCTATGCAGATAGAGGATCATGTCAAGTGGGAGCGTGCCATGAAGAGTGAGTTGGATTCTATTCACAAGAATGGTACTTGGGATTTAGTACCTTTGCCAAAGGGAAGAAAAGTTTTACCATGTAAATGGGTATATACACTGAAATTCACATAAGATAGTGCTTCTCCAAAGTATAAAGCATGACTTGTTGCAAAGGGTTTTAAGCAACAACATGGTCTTGATTTCGAGGAAATCTTCTCTCCAGTGGTCAAGATGACTACCCTATGCATGTTGCTTGGACTCATTGAGGACTTAGAGCTAGTCCAAATGAATGTGAAAACTGCTTTCTTGCATGGAGATCTTACAGATGAGATCTATATGGAACAACCAGAGGGTCATGTAGTTCTTGGCAAGGAAAGTCTAGTTTATAAGCTCAAGAAGAGCTTGTACAGACTTAAATAGTCCCCTAGACAATGGTACCAAAATTTTGATGCTTTTATGAAGTCTCAAGGCTATTCTCGAAGCAATGAGGATCATTGTCTCTACACAAAGAGATGCTCAGATGGCACCTTGATATTGTTGATATTTATGTCAATGATATGTTGATTGTTGGGAAGTCCTCTTGTGACTTGTCAATTCTCAAAAAGAAGTTGAGTCAGACATTTGATATGAAGTATTTGGGGGATGCCAAAGATATTCGTGGCATGCACATTACTCGTGACAGGAGTAAAAGATGCATATACTTGTCTCAAAGTGAGTACATATCCAAATTACTTCATAGGTTCAATATGCAGGGTGGAAAGGCATTGAGTACATCTTTACGAACATATGTGAAATTGAGCAAGGATATGTTGATATATTTAGGTAATGATGTGTGTGAACACTCTAGGATCACCGGAGCACTTTTTTCCCTCTTTAGGAGGTTTTTTTGCCCCCGGCTCGTATATATGCCTACAGCCTAATGGTTTACTTATCTTTGTACATTCTAGTGGTAATACATTCAGTATTGTGTGTTGTGCTCCAATTTTCTTCTCCTTCCTTGTGCTATTCGTGTGCTTCCACAGACATCTAACTCCAACAATTGGTATCAGAGCAGGTCATCGCTTCATCTAGGGTGTCATGGACACCTCTCCGGTTGCAGTCTCAAAATCACATGAATTTTGGTGAGCATACTCAGGGTGTTTTAGAGATAAAAAAGGCTTCGCTTTATCGTGCCAAAATTGTGATATGAGCTCGTTTCGGCCTCCAAATGCACTATCATAGTGCTTGTGCAGGCTATTTTATCTTTTTGTGCCAAAGGTATATACCAGTTTTGGTCTGCCAATATAAGAATCTCAAAGTCTGCTACAGGTTTAGCAAAATTTGTATGGACAGTTCTATTCAAATTTTTGAGATACAATCAATTTTTTGCACCAAGGTATTTTCGTCATCAGCCATGGCTAAAAGCAGTCATGTATTTCGTATGTTGGCTGTTGAGGATAAGTTGGATGGTACCAACTACCCGTTATGGGCTTATATGATGCGACATGTATTGGTTGCAAAAGGACTGTGTAACATTGTGTAGGGTGTTGAAAAACGTCCTATCACGCATGCAAGTGTTACAACTGTAGGTACTGAAGCTGATGTAGAAGGTGTCGAAGATGGTGATATTTTGCAGATTCTTATTCGTGCTACGGTTTTTGTTGCACCTATTGTAGAGCAAATTCATTGGGATGGCAGAGATGCCTAGGCACATGCATTGATAGCTTTGTCTATCAAACATGCCATTATTCCTCACATTCACTCTTGTAGAACAGCTAAGGATGCTTTGGATACACTTACCACATTGTATTAGTCTAGGAATGAGGTTCATGTTGCTTACCTCCGAAAACAGTTGGAGAGTGAGCACATGAATGAAGGTGATTCTATGGATAATTTTCTAACAAAGATCAAGGATTTGAAGGAATAGTTAATCATCATCTATTGATGAATTTCTTCCTAACAGTTCACTTGTGCAGACTGTTCTGAATGGTCTTCCCGATTCATATCAGAGTTTTCTTCTACTCCATTTGATGATGAAAGGCAATCCAAATGCCTTTTCATTTGAGGAGTTAGTTTTTGTTCTATTGCAAGAAGATCAGTCTAGGTAGAACATGTCTATTATGCATGTTGTAGATTAAGATTTCCTAGCTACTTACAAGGGCCAAGGTAAATGGAGCTCATCTACTAGTAAGCAAAAATCTGCAAATGCTGCACATTTGATGAAGGAAGACAAAGATGAGAAGAAATCAGATAAGCAAAAATTGTTTTGTAAATACTGTAAAGCAAATGATCATGTCATTAAGAGATATCCAAAACTTGCTGCTAAAGAGGCAAAAGAAGAAAGAGGCCGGAATGGTTGTTGCAGAGGCCTCTACACAAAAAATAGAGTCTGCTAATCTTGTGCAACCAAACATATTACCTCGTAGCACAATTTCTTCTCTTCACATGAGCCTACCCCTATAGGGAATACTATCACATGAGGCAACAACTCCTCTTATCCTATCGTGGGAGTTGGTAAGATCATTTTGACTACTATTGATGGTAGTTCTTTCACTTTGTCAGATGCTTTATTTGTGCCAGGGATCAAGAAGAATTTTCTATTAGTTTTGGCTTTAGCCAAGATTGGCTTGGTTGTGAAATTTTTTGATGACAGGTGTACAATTCATGATCTGTCAAATGGAAACGCGATTATTGCTTCTAGCATTTTATGTCGTGGGTTGTATCAGCTCATAGACTATGAAAGATCTATGAATGATTCAGCATGTGCAGTACATGATTCTTAGGCTATGGCAGATGCAAAGCTTTGGCATGCATGCTTTGGTCATCTAAATTTTGCTGGTTTGCTATAGCTGTAGAAAAGTGAAATGGTGTCCTCTTTGCCCAAACTTGAGGCACCCGGTAAACATGTATGTGGAGGCTGTATTTTGGGCAAAATGAAGCATTCCTCATTCCAAAAGATGGTTATGTTTGAGCTACACAAAAATTGCAGCTTGTTCACAGTGATGTATGTGGTCCTATGCAGACACCCTCTTTTGGATACTATCTTTACTTCATGACTTTCATTGATGTTTTTTCTAGGCATGCATGGGTATATCTATTGAAAGCAAAGTCCAAAGTGTTTATGTGCTTCAAAAAGTTTTTGGTTTTGGTTGAAAATTTGTCAGCATATAAATTGGGCACCCTCCATTCTAAATGAGGGGGGGAATATATGTCTTTTTGACTTTAATGCATTTTTGACTGAACATGGGATAAAACACCAATGTACAGTGCCGTATACACCTCAACAAAATGGAGTTGCTAAATGGAAGAACAGATCACTCATGGAGATGGTGAGGTGTATGGTCAAGAGTCAGGATTTACCACATAGTTTTTGGCTTGAGGCTATTATGTGTGCAACATATGGACTTAATAGGTGTCCCACTAAAGCGTTGCAGTCTATCAGTCCATATGAGGCTTGGCATGGTTGCAAGCCATCTATTGCTCATATGCATGTTTTTGGTTGTCTGGCATATGCATTAGTGCCTGAACAACATCGTAGAAAATTGGATGATAAAGTAGTAAAATGTATTTTTTTTGGGTACAGTTCTGAAACTAAAGGCTATCATCTGTATCATCCATAGAATAAACACATTTTGGTTAGCCATGATGTTGTTTTTATGGAAGATGCTATTGCTTTCATGTACTAAGGAGACATCTGTTAGCTCCAAAGACATGTATGATAAGTTGTTGCCTCTTTTTATAGGTGGAGAGTCTAGTGCTGGTCCTAATGAGGTAACTTCTTAGCCTTTGCAGGTTTCATGTGATGATGCAGATCATCCCATTTTTTATGCAAATTTACATGATGCACTTGTTGATGAGAGAGCTTATATTGAGGAGGCAAAAACTATGCCAAAATGGCTAGTGCAGACTTTGCGTGACAACAAATTGGATGCACCTCTATCATATCATACTCGATCAGGATCTCATAGTGCCTCTTTTGCATCAAATTGCTATGCTATGGGTCCATCTAGTCTTTGTGATGAGAATGAGCTTGTTTCATTTGATGAAGCATAAAATTTAGAAAATTGGGCTGCTATGCAATCTGAATATGATGCTATAATGAAGAATGGTACTTGGTCTTTATGTGATTTGCATCTTGGCAAGAAGGCCATTGGCACTTAGTGGGTATACAAGCTGAAGTGTAAGCCTGATGGAACAGTTGACATGTATAAGGCTAGGCTTGTTTCAAAGGGTTATGCGTAGGAAAGAGGCATTGATTTTGATGAGACCTTTGCACCTACTTGCCAAACGACTACTGTTCATAGCAACTGTGCACTTGCAGCTCATCATGGTTGGAATGTACATCAGTTGGACATTAAAACAACATTTCTGAATGGTGTCCTACATGAAGAAGTGTATGTTTTTCACCCCTGTGGCTTTGTGTAGAAAGGGCATGAAAACCAGGTGTGGAGGGTAAAGAAGGCATTATATGGTTTAAAGCAACCACCACGTGCTTGGTATGAAAAGATACATGCCTATTTGATTGCACATGGTTTTGAGAACAATCCAATTGAGAGCACCTTATATGTTAAGCATGCTAATGATGTGCTTCTGATCATTGTTGTGTATGTTGATGACATGCTGCTCACTAGTCCTCATGACCAACATATACGTGATTTTAAGGTTGATTTGCATGCCTCATTTGAGATGTCTAATTTGGGGCATTTGCATCATTATTTGGGCATTCTGTTTATGCATATTGATGGTGGAATGGCCTTGTGTCAAACGAAATATATTGACACATTATTGCAACATTTCAGCCTTGAAGACTATGAGCCTATTGCCACTCCTATGAAGACAGGTTTACGATTGAGTCTACATGATGCTAGAGATGCATTTGATGTTGTTCTCTATCAACAAGCTGTTCGTTGCTTGATTTATTTATGTATTAATCGACTAGATATCAGTTTGCTATCTCATAGATGAGTAGGTTTAGGCATTGCCTAGGTGTCAAGCATTGGTAGGCAGGTAAGCGCATCTTTCACTACTTGAGTGGTACCTGGCTACTTGGGTTGTTCTATCCCAAGGGGGGATCACTACCACCAGATTTGCATGCTTTTTCTGATTGGGCTGGTTGCTATGGCACTCGTGTGTCCACGAGTGGTTTTTGCTTCATGCTTGGTAGCTCATGCATAGCTTGGCTGCACAAGAAGTAGCCTACTGTGGCCACTTCCAGTTGTGAGGCTGAGTATAGGGCAGATTTCACAGTGACCATTGAGTGTGTGTGGCTCAGACATCTTATGGCTAATTTGGGTGTTGGTCAGTCTTCTGCCACCACCATCTTCACTGACAGTCAGAGTGCATTGGCAGTTGCGAGGAACCCTGTGTTCCATGCTTGCACTAATTTATTGAGGTGCATTATCATTATGTCAGGGAGAGGTTCTCTGTTGGAGAGATTAGCTTGGCATATATGCCCATGCAGGAGAACATTGCAGACCTTTTCACAAAGGCTCTGCCTAGGGAGAAGTTTGAAGCTTTCCGCAAAGCTTTGGGCTTACTTCCTTTTGTGGAGTGATTTCCACATAGCTTGGCACTTCCTTATACATGAGTGCCAGCTCCTTGTTCAATGCATCACTCCCAGGGGGGGATTTGTTGATATATTTAGGTAGTGATGTGTGTGAACACTCTAGGACTGCCCGGGTACTTTTTTACCTCTTTAGGAGGTTTTTTACCCCCGACTTGTATATACGCCTATAGCCCTAACGGGTTACTTATCTTTGTACATTCTAATGGTAATACATTCAGTATTGTGTGTTGTGCTCCAAGCTTCTTCTCCTTCCTTGTGTTGTTCATATGCTTCCACATACGTCTAACTCCAACAGGATGATTGCCCCAAATTAGATGAGGAAAAGGAATTCATGAACAAAATTCCCTATCAGTCTGGTGTTGGTAGTCTCATGTATGCTATGGTAGCTACGAGACCAGACATTACATTTGCAGTGGGAGTTGTGAGCAGATATATGTCTAATCCTAGAAAGAAACATTGGGAAGCAGTCAAGATGATTTTGAGATATCTGAGTGGCACTACGGACAAGTGTCTATGCTTAGGTAGAGGGAAAACATCCATTATTGGTTACACAAATTTTGACTATGCTGGCTGTGTAGACAATTGTAAGTCTACATCAGGGTACATGTTTCATTTTGCTGGATGTGCTATCTCTTGGAGATCTTGTCTTCAAGAATGTAGAGATGTTTCCACCATAGAAGTAGAGTATGTTGCAACAAGTGAGGCATTGTAAGGAAGCATTGTGGCTTTCTCATCTTGCTTGTGATATGGGTTTACCTCAGCATGTACCTCGTTTGCTCAATGATAGTCAGAGTGCCATTGCTTTGGCTAAGAATCCGGTCTATCATGCAAAGACCAAGCACATTGAGGTGAGGTATCACTTCATTAGAGATTGTTTAGCCATTGAGCGCATTATTCTTGAGAAGGTTCACACTTGAGATAATGCTGCATATGCTTTGACTAAAGCTCTACCACAAGATAGCTTTCGACACTATTATCACTTGATGACGGTTACTTGATTCATGATCTTATACAATCAATTGTATACTGTGTAACATGCCCATCGGGTGGGAGGTATAGTTTGTATACTTACACTCATATATTCTTTATCATTTTTTTATTTTTCTCCCATAGTTACTTTGGCCATATTGGCCTTTAGTGGGAGATTGTTATCGTTAGTGTCCATGTGAAAGGCCAAATGGCCACTGGACACTTCTTTGTATATGTTCTTTAATAAAACATATAGTGGCTTGGTAAGCCATATACTGTAAGTTTGACTGTATTTGTAACACCTAAGAAGTCTGTGTTCGTGCTCCCTCTGTACTATGTTTTTCTGCGTATTTTGTAGCCTATGTGCGGAGTACCATGTGTGGCCCTAAGAGCTCGGTTTTCTACTATGAGGATATCATCATAGAGCTCTCGAGAAGGAGAACACACTATGGTGCATCGCCATCAAAATACTTCCATGATGTGTGTTGACACACTTAGGATTGCTGCCGTACTTTTTTCCCTCTTTAAGATGTTTTTTCCCCTATCTTGTATATATGCCTATAACCATAATGGGTCACTTATCTTTGTACATTTACTTGATAATACATTCAATATTGTGTGCTTTGCTGCAAGCTTCCTCTTCTTGTCTTTGTAGCTCAGTGATGAGTAGCACCTCCTTTAATGTCAATCCGGGAAGACATGAGGATGGTATGAAGACCTCGAGCAAGTGAAGGCACAAGTGCGTGAGTGAGAAGCACACTAACATGCACACACATACACACACACGCGCACACACGGTAAGACAAAGAGTGAGAAGCAATGGAGTTCTTAGATTCTTTTCAAAAAGCTCTTGTGTCCGGCCTAGTTAAAAATTAGGTTCTAGGGACTATTTGAAGGCTCAAACGAAGTCTAAAAATTAGGAAAATTGGTTGGTAGCTACTTCGAATGCTCCTCAAGCTCAAGGACTCCTTGGCTTGCACAAAATGGAGCTACAAAAATATGAAATGGTATCTACAATGGCTTTTAGTGATGAAAATCACTATTGTTGTAGGGATTTCTTCTAACGATTTGACATACATATCTTCGAGCTCCCTACTTGCTCCTTCTCCTTGTGTGTCCACCTCTTCGATATGCTTTAGTGTCGTGGAAAAATATTGGCCTACTTGCCAGATCGTCGTTGACTACCCTGTCTGCTTGTGCTTTCTCTTCTCTCTGATTCCCTTCGTAAGCTTCCTTGCCTTGTGAGTCCTTCAGTTCCAACACCGCCCCCTCTCTCGCGTCTGTCGTCCCTAACAGACCCTTGTTGGGTGGGTCGTTGGATGTAGTATTCTACAACGTCTTGTGCTAAGTGATGTTCTGCAATTCTCAACCCTTTGGCCAAGTCCGTGAGTAGAGCATCCCAATCTACCGGCCCGGGAACCTCTGGATGTGGTATACGTAACTTTTCTGAATGGAGAGCTTGTTCCACTGCAAACAACTGCAAGAAATGTGATGGTATGGGAATGAATATCTCTGAATGATATTCCCAGAATCCCGTGACAAACATTTCTTCAAACGTCTGTTTGAAGCAAGCTGGTAGATACTTTATACGCGCATGCCATGCATATACAACATTAATAGATGGTGTGGCGCTCATGTCGTAGACAAGGTCCTGATTACCTTCATTAAATCCAAGAGCTGACATATGAGGTTCCTTGACATTCTTGAAGGTCCTGAAGGTGACCAACATGAGTTCAAAAAATTTTAAGACACATTTGGGCCATGACATCTGGTACATTTTTGAACCGGACCCCCCAATGCCGAATCGTCGAAATCATATATCCTATGGTAGGTTGGCCCTTAGGTGGTGCTAAGTAGACATAATTGAGCCATTTCTCTCATCCTTTGGTTGTCAGCACAGTTTTTGTGTATTCCGGCCACGACCTTCTTCGAAAAATAGGGCAGTAGCATGGGTTGTATTTGATATACAAAGGCATGTTATTCCATGTCCTTACCATCTCAGGGTAGGTTTCCAGAAGACGAATCCTCCACGTCGGTTGATGTATATTGCCCTACTTGGCACTTGTTGGGATGTCGTCAGGTGCGAATTGTGTAGCCGAGGTTGGTTCTTTTGAGGTTTGGTGCTTGATTTCAGCATTGTAGTCCGCCATTAAGACACAGAAAGGAACATACAAATCGTCGGATATGCCGATCCACCTATGATGGGAGAGGTTTCTAAAGTAATCCGATTTTATGACTACCTCTTCCAAACGTGACATGGAAGCTATCTAAACTGCCACTCTGTCATCATGGGTTGTGGCCACTTTCTCTAGCCTCTGCATCCATTCAAGAGCCTCGATCTCGATGGTGTCCATGCCCTCTTCTGTTTGCTTGCCCCCTGGTGCAGGCATGGGAACATATGGGTCTTCGAAGGTTTCCTCTACTTCAATTGGCACTAAGTCTTCAGGTTCAGGTTCGACAAGGGGAGAGGGTTGACGATCGTATTGCATGACTTTACTTCGTAATTCTTCTAGTTCTGCTCTGAGTTTTTCGACTTCTTCAGACGTGTCAACTGCGGTTGTGACTTTGCTTGGTGACTCCTACTGGGTTGCCAGCTGCTTCAATAGGTAATCTCTTTCTCTTTCTAATGCTGCATGGGCTTCCAAGAGGTCCGCATGGGTTTCCAACACAATTTGCATATTCGCTGAGGGTATGGCCTTGAATTTATCTGGGTCGATTTCCTGTGGGGAACCCTCCATGGCTGCTTCCAAGTTTTCTTCGTTTTGTTTCTGTAGTCGTTTATTCTCCTCGAGTGCAGTAGACATGTGTTTGCGTAAGAGGGCCAGGTTGCGTCGAAGCTTGAGATTCTCTGTTATCTGGGAGTGTAGCAGATCATCCATTTGTTGTTTTTCTTCTGCATCTGATTGGGGTGGATTGGCTACTAACTGCTCATGTTGTTCTTGTAAAGTGACATACTATTGTTGTAGTAGCCGCTTTTCCCTTTCTAGATCAATGAATCATACTTGAAGTTCTTCATGGCTTCGGAAGAGTCTCGTATGTTGGTTATCCAGATGCTGGTAGTGCTGTTGTAGTTGCGACATACACTGATACATATTATTAAATACATTATTAATAGGGGTGGATGCGGGAAGGGTGTTGAATGCAGAAGGGAAGGGAAAGGGGAAGGGGAATGGAAGTGTGGATGCGGTGCTGGAAAATGGTGAAGTGTTTCCCTCGAGGGGTCTTGGGCTCCCCTCCTATGTTCCCTTGTTCTAGGTCATCTATGTCCGTCTCAGGGATCACATTCCCGAATTCATCTGTCCTCTCCGGGTGACTAGTGACCACATATATGGTTTCCTCTTTATCAAGGTATGCACCATTTTCAAACTTGACAGCAGGGTGCTCTAGCCCAATGGATTGGTCTGGGTTTTTTATTTGGACCACGGATCTTCCTAGGCCGTCCTCATAGATGCTAGCACTTAATCGGTTGGTCCTAAGGTATTCCAGCTGCATCTTGTACGGGCCTTCTACCCTGTGCAAGTATGGCACTCCTGAACTTCCCGTAGGTCTGTCCATGCCTTGAGACATCTCTGATTCACTAGTCTCAGAGCTAGGGTAGTGAGAGTGGTTGCACAACTGCTGGGCCCAAGACCTGGTTGACACTAGCCTCTGAAGCCCTAAGACTTTGTCTATCTCTCCCTAGATGTCGCCCTGATCTAAGGTTCATAAGCCTAATTGAATAGCCCAAATTTTCCCAAGTACAACCTCGTTGCTTGATTCTTTTTTTTTTTAGTTGATTACCGTATTTATGTTCTTGTCTGTTATCACGTCGTCAGGTATACTTGAGTGTATTTCCGCACTTGAAGTTGATCGTTCCACATTAAGTTCCTTTCCTTTAACGTTCTCGACCATACAAAGATTATGTCGTTAGCTTGAAATTGAGTATTTAGGTAGTCTTCACTTGATAAATGCCCATCACCGCCCTGGCCTACTCCTATCACTAGTCGTTCCTTGCCTAAGCTAGGAATTTACAGAGGGAGTTGAGAGTTTCCAACCTTTTATTTCCTTCTTGGTTGCCCTTGAATGCCCAGGAAGCGTGTTTCCAAGCTTGCACTTACTCTTGCTTAGAATGCCCTTCGATGCTCTCAATAGATCTGTAAGAGTTCCAAAGTTAGCTCAAGACTTAAATTCCAAAGACAGAACCAATCACTTTCATTCATGTAACACAAACACCAAGTTGCACTATGATTTTCTTGGAAGACAATTCTAGAGATCCCTGAATTTTGTTCCCCCTAGGTATGGTCAACTTCCAAATACCCTATCTAATAATCCTAATCTTAATTTAACCGTAACCAATGGATGTTTTGGTTGTACTCCCCACGAGCTTTCCAACAAGACAAGAATCACAACAATTGGATTTCGTATGAGAAAGTTATGACTATTCAAGGTTCTAGGGTTAAAACAGGGCTCAAACAGGTTGACAGTTCACAGGATTTTTTTCTCAAAATGCAAGTGTAGGGACCTCACAAGTCACTAATAGCTTGATAAATATGCCCAAAATTACCCCAAAAATATGCAAGAAAAAGCCCTAGAAATTTGGCCAAAAAAGCCTGTCAATCGCGATTGACAGAGGTGTCCGTCGGGGCCTGTCGATCGCGATCGACACGTCAGTCGTGATTGACAGTGTCAATCGCGATCAACAGAGTCGGTCGTGGGTCCTGTCAATCGCGATCGATGGTGTCAATCGCGATCGATGGTGTCAATCGCGATCAACGCTTTTTCTGGGATTTCTGCCGTAATTTCAGTCAATCGGGGATGTGTCCGTCGCGATGGACACGTGGCAACGCGAAGTTTTCTGTCAATCGTCAAAATTCAATCGGCCGCGATCGACGGTGTCAATCGCGACTGACAGAGGTGTCGGTCGTGGGCTGTCGATCGCGATCGACGGTGTCAATCGCGATTGACAGGGTCCTACATGGCAGTCAATCGGTCGTGGGGTCTGTCAGTCGCAATCGACGGGTCTGTCGGTCGCGATTGACAGATGTTGTCGATCGTGGCTGTCGATCGTGATCGATGGTGTCGGTCGCGATTGACAGAGAAACACAGAATTTTTCAACTGTTTTTAGTGATTTAGAATGTGCTCATCATGTAGATTATGGTGGTGCACTTTGTTTTACCAAATGGTGGAATTTTCTGTTGATCGCGATCGATAGAGGTCGGCGACACACAGACAGTTTCTGAGTTTTTCGTACCTGCGCAGCGTGCTAGAGGGGATGATACGGCTGGATCCTGCAAGAAAACTCAACAAACATGCAAAAACACTGCTCACAATATTGCTCTCTCGCTCTCTCTCACAAGTGGAATGAGGGAAATGAGGTGGAGAAGGTGATATGATCAAAACTGAAAATTTTTGCGATGATGGAGATGGCTGTGGGAGATGGTGATGATGATGGTGAGGTAAGAAAGAGAAGAATAAGAAAAGTAACGAGATTACCTACAACGCCAACGTCTCAAATCTACATCTTACCATCACATGCTCGTCCTCAAAGCTCGATCCCCGGCAACGGCGCCAAAATTTGGTGTAGCTCAGTGATGAGTAGCACCTCCTTTAATGTCAATCCGGGAAGATATGAGGATGGTATGAAGACCTCGAGCAAGTGAAGGCACAAGTGCGTGAGTGAGAAGCACACTAACATGCACACACATACACACACACACGCACACACGGTAAGACAAAGAGTGAGAAGCAATGGAGTTCTTAGATTCTTTTCAAAAAGCTCTTACAAGTTCAAATCAATTACAAGCTAACCTCAAAAATGAGCTCTCTAGCTCTATTTATAGTTTTTGACTAGGTTTTGGCCGTGTCTAGACCTAGTGTCCGGCCTAGTTAAAAATTAGGTTCTAGGGACTATTTGAAGGCTCAAACAAAGTCTAAAAATTATGAAAATTGGTCGGTAGCTACTTCGAATGCTCCTCAAGCTCAAGGACTCCTTGGCTTGCACAAAATGGAGCTACAAAAATATGAAATGGTATCTACAATGGCTTTTAGTGATGAAAATCACTATTGTTGTAGGGATTCTTCTAACGATTTGACATACATATCTTCGAGCTCCCTACTTGCTCCTTCTCCTTGTGTGTCCACCTCTTCGGTATGCTTTAGTGTCCTGGAAAAATATTGGCCTACTTGCCAGATCGTCGTTGACTACCCTGTCTGCTTGTGCTTTCTCTTCTCTCTGACTCCCTTCGTAAGCTTCCTTGCCTTGTGAGTCCTTCAGTTCCAACAGTCTTGTTCGCATGCTTCTGCTAACCTCAAACTCCAATGACCTCAACAAAATGGGGTTGCTGAAAGGAAGAACACATCTCTCATGGAAATGGTGATGTGTAGATTCAAAAGTCAAACTTTACCACATAGATTTTGGCTTGAGGCTATTATCTTTGCAACATATGTACTTAATAGGTATCCCACCAAAGCATTACAATTTACCACTCAATATGAGGTGTGGCATGTCACAAGCCATATGTTGCTCATCTACTTGTCTTTGGTTGTTTTGCATATGCATTAGTGTATGAACAACAACATAGAAAACTAGATGATAAAGCAGTGAAATGTGTTTTTGTTGGGTATATTTTGGAAAGAAAAGGGTATCATCTATATCATATAAAAAAAATGCATTTTGGTTAGCTATGATGTTGTTCTTGTGGAAGATGCAATTTGAACCTTAATTTCAGGTACCAAGGAGACATTTATTAGCTCAAAGTATGTGTATGACACTTTGCTACTTTTTTTACATGTGGACAATCAAGTGCTGGTACAAATGAGGTAATTTCAAAGCCTTTATCGATTCCAAATGATGATGCAAACCATTCCATTTTCAGTGCAGATGTACATGATGCACTTGATGATGAGGGGGTTTGTTGATGAGAGGGTTGACATACAAAGACAAAAACTATGCCTAAATGGCTGGTGTAGACTTTGAAAGATAGCAAATTAGATGCACTTTTGTCATATCATAATCGTTCAGGTTCTCATAGTGCTTCCTTTGCATCAGATTGTTATGCAATGGCTATCTCTAGACCTTGTGATGAGAATGATACTATTTCTTTTGATGAAGCACACAAGTGAAAAACTTGGATGGTTGTTAAGCAATTAGAATATGATGCAATTATGAAAAATGGTACCTGTTCTTTATGTGATTTGTCTCCAAGTATAAAGATCATTTGGACTTGTACAACTCGAGCCACAATTATATGGCATCGGTGTTGTTTTGCAGGGGTCTTTCATGTTCAATTGAAGGGGGAAATGAGGACTGTTCATGGAAATTGGTGGATGCAAGACTTAATAAACAAATAATCAACTGACTCATAAATTCAGAGGCATCAAGGAAAGATGATAGAATGCTATTGAATGACCACCCATAGCCTTATAGTTACCATAACACAGATTCAACCCAAAATACAAAGATGAACTATTAGAACAATTGCTACACTAGAACTCTAGAGAGAAGAGATAAAAGAAGTAGGACAAACTCTAATGTATTATAATGGATTTAGAATACAATGAATACATGGAATTGTGCTAGCACTGGTGTTTGATACACTAGTTTTTCTAATTTTCCCAAGAACTTTCGCACAAACCCTACAGATGAATGATTACCACAATTGGCAAAACAATTAGGATAATCTTCTGGTAGGAAGGGCAAATACAATGGTAAAAAAACACTTAGGATATTCTTCAAGGAGAAAGGGGTGGTAGTAAGTGTCATTGATAGGTGCACAACCCTAGTGGCACCTCAACAATCACCTCTTTTGTTGATCTCAAAATAGAATAACCCTCCTCGTCGATCCACACACCTTCCATTGTTCCTTGATGGCACTATGGTTTCTCTGCATGCTTGATTAACGTACAAAGCATCTTTGCTCACTACACAAGACCTTCTCCATGATTACACTTTTCCAATTCTTTGATCATGTTTATCTCCTCTTGGTAACTCTACTTTCTCTCCTCTTCCCTTATCTCTATGCACATAAATATCATGATTGCACCTCTCTCTCTCTCTGAGCATTCTCTACTCTATGCATGGATGCATATGCTGACTTCTTCTTGTCCATTGAATGCCACACTCGACTTCCTATATCCCTCTACCATAAACATGATCTTTCTATGATGGGTATCATAGCTATCATGCAACTAATGTCCTTCAGTCTCTCTATCTTTCTCTTTGTCTCTATGTCCTCTCCCAATGATCTACACTAACTCATGTGTGATGAATATGAATCAATCTCTCCAATGATGGATGATGCAATATGAATCAAGCTACTGATGGATCGATCTCTCAATATATTGATTGATGGTGTGTGACTCCTCATTTGGTTCCTTTTATAGAGGGAGAAATTCAAGGTTCATCAAGCATCTTCAAGTTGTTGTCTCCTTTGTGCCTCCATGTTGTACCATATTATTCAACACGTTGCTGCCAGAATTGAGCTTTCACATGAGTAAGATGCGATAATATCTATCAAGACTGGTGCCTCCCACCAAGAAGGCATTGTGAGCAAGAAAAAGGTGGTTAGCAATGTGAAGGATGGAATGTACTAAAGCCGATGGATGTTGCCATACATAGTGGGATGATGTGGGACCGCCAAGATTCAAAAAGGGAACGAACAAAAATGGAAGATCAGACTGTGCCAAGAAACTAGAAACTTGGATGACCAAAATGCTAAAGCATTGAACACTAGGGAACACAAAAAGATTCCAAACTCATCTGGACATCGGGGTTGTTGGAGGATATCAAAATCTCATGGTGCCAAACCTATCGAATACCGAAACTTTGACAGTTGCCAAGAACCCTTCACTCCAAATTCTAGTTGCCTTAGACTTTCAATTCAGTGTGGAACAATACTTCAAGGGTTGTATAGATGCCCACCACCAAAAGTTGCTCTGGCCCGAAGTGGAAAAAAATTAGGAAAACAGAGTCCTATCATTGGGAAGCAGTCAAGATGATTTTGAGATATCTAAGCGGGAGTAAGGACAAGTGTCTATGCTTGGGTAGAGGAGAAGCATCCAGTATTGGTTACATAGATTTTGATTATGCTGGATGAAGATCAATTCAAGAGTCTTCTAATGTTACAAGAGATGCAATTGCAACAATTTTGACACATGAAATATATATGAAGGAACATAATTCAGGAGCTACTCAATAAGAATGAAGGTATGCAAAGCTATATGGAGGAGATTAAGTATGTCCTACAATAGCCCAAGGATGAAAATGAAAAATTATTGAAGTAGATAGAAGGTCATCAGAGTTCTAATGCAGAAGTGGCCAACAAAGTCAAGAAAGTACATGGAGCTAATGAGCATGCATGGTCTCAACACTAGGGTGCAGTGGTAGTCCTTACAACAGTCTAGGAGTAGCAGATTGAAGCTCTAAAGAAGGCATGATCAATCAAATCAGCAATATGCTTGTCATGAGGACTAGTGAGCAACATGCCATCGACATACACAACAATGATCAGAAGCACATCATTAGCATGCTTAACATATAAAGTGCTTTCAACTGGATTGTTCTCAAAACCATGTGCAATCAGATAAGCATGTATCTTTTCATACCAAGCATGTGGTGCTTGCTTTAAACCATATAATGCCTTCTTTAACCTACACACCTGGTTTTCACGCCCTTTCTACACAAAGCCACGAGGTTGAAAACATACACTTCTTCATGCAAGTCACCATTCAAAAATGCTATTTTAATGTGCAACTAATGTACATTCCAACCACGATGAGCTGTAAGTGCACAGATGCTATGGACAATAGATGTTTGACAAGTAGGTGCAAAGGTTTCATCAAAATCAATGCCTCTTTCCTGTGCATAACCCTTTGCAACAAGCCTAGCCTTATACATGTCAAATTTTCCATCAGATTTATGCTTCAGCTTGTATACCCACTTAGTGCCAATGGCCTTCTTGCCAAGAGGCAAGTCACATAAAGAGCATGTACCATTTTTCATGATAGCATCATATTCAGATTGCATTGCAACCATCCAATGTTCAGAATTTTGTGCTTCATCAAACTAAACAGGCTCAGTCTCATCAAAGAGACCAGAGGCAGCCATAACATAGCAATCTGATGCAAAAGAGGCACTATGAGAGCCTGAATGAGTATGGTATGGCATACATGCATCTAATTTGCTATCATGATAAGTCTCCTTAGCCATTTTGGCATAGTTTTTGCCTCCTCAATATCAACTCTCTCATCAATAAGTGCATCATGCAAATCTGCATAAAAAATAGAATGATCTGCATCATCACATGAAACTTGTAAAGGCTGAGAAGTTGCCTCATTAAGACCAACAGTAGACTATCCACTTGTAAAAGGAGGCAACAAAGTATCATACATGTCTTTGGAGCTAACAAATGTCTTTTTCGTACATGAAAGTAAAGGCTGAATAGCATCTTCCACAAAAACAAAATCATGGCTAACCAAAATATGTTTAGTCTATGGATGATACAGACAATAGCCTTTACTTTGAGAACTGTACCCAACAAAAATACATTTTACTACTTTATCATCCAATTTCCTGTGATGTTGTTCATGCACTAATGCATATGCGATACAAACAAAAACATACAGATGAGCAATAGATGGCTTGTGACCATGCCAAGACTCATATGAAGTGATATACTACAGTGCTTTAGTGGGACACCTGTTAAGTACATATGCTGCACACATGATAGCCTCAAGCCAGAAACTATGTGGTAAAGCCTGACTCTTGACCATACACCTTGCCATCTCCATGAGTGACATGTTCTTTCGTTTAGCAAATCCATTATGTTGAGGTGTATATGGCACTCCACACTGATGTTTTATCCCACATTCAGCCAGAAATGCATTAAAGTCAGAAGACATATATTCCCCCCCAGATCAAAACGAACGGTGCCCATTTTACATGCTGACAGATTTTCATCCAAAACCAAAAACTGTTTGAAGCACATAAAGACTTCAAACTTTGCTTTCAATGGATATACCCATGCATGCCTGGAGAAATCATCAATGAAAGTCATGAAGTAAAGATAATTTCAAAAAGAGGGTGTCTGCATAGAACCACATACATCACTATGAACAAGCTATAATTTTTGAGTAGCTCAAACTGAACCATCTTTTGGAAAGGAGGAATGATGCATTTTGCCCAAAATACAACCTTCATAGACATGTTTTTTGAATGCCTCAAGTTTGGGCAAAGAGGAAACCATTTCATATTTTTGTAGGTGTAGCAAACTAGCAAAATTCAGATGACCAAAGCATGCATGCCAAAGCTTTGCATCTGACGTAACCTGAGAATCATGTACTCCACATGCTAAATCATTCACAGATCTTTCATAGTCTGTGAGTTCATACATCCCATGACATAAAATGCCATAAGATATAATCATGTAGGCATTTGACAGATCATGAACTGTACATTTTGTTATCAACAAATTTCATAATTGTCCATAGAAGCTCCTTCATTCATGTGCTCACTCTCCAACTTTTTTTGGAGGTAAGCAACATGAGCCTCATTCCTTGCCTCGTATAAAGTGGTAAGTGTATCCCAAGCATCCTCAGCTATCCTACAAGGGTGAATGTGAGGAATAATGGCACGTGTGACAGACAAATCTATTAATGCATGTGCATGTGCATGTGCATCTCTGCCATGCCAACGAATTTTCTGAGTAGTAGGTGCAGCAGGAACCATAGTACAAACAAGAACATGAAGAATATCATAATCTTCAATACCATCTACATCATCTTCAGCAATTGTGTTTGTAGGTGTAATAGGATGTTTTTCAACACCTTGCACAATATTCCATAGTCCTTTGCAACCAATAGATAATGCATCATATAAGCCCATAATGGGTGATTGGTACTGTCCAACTTATCCTCATTAGCCAACATACAGAGTACATCACTGCTTTCAGACATGGCCACTCACCAAAATACCTTGATGCAAAAAAATTGACTATATCTCAAAAAGTTGAACAGAACTACCGTGTCGGGCTCTGTTAAACCTGTAGTAGACTTTGAGATGATTATATTGGCAAACCAAAACCTATAAATATCTTTGGCATGCATATGTATATGGATACATATACATATGCATAATTGCATGCACAAGCACTACGATAGTGCATTCAAAGGCCAAAACTCGACAGCTATAGTGAAAATATTTTGATCTCCTAATCACCTTGAGTATGCTCACCAAATTTCATGCGATATTGAGACTTTGACCAAAGGGGTGTCAACGATGGCTTAGATGAAGCGGTGATCTGCTCTAATACCAATTGTTGGAGTTTGATGTCTGCAGAAGCATGCGAACAACACAAGGAAGAAGAAAAAGCTTGGAGCACAACAGACAATATTGAATGTATTAACACTAGAATGTACAAAGATAAGTGACCTGTTAGGCAATAAGCATATATACAAACTACGGGGAAAAGATCTCCTAAAGAGGGGAAAAAGTGCCCCGACGATCCTAGTGTATTCACACACATCACTACATATACATATCAACAAAAAGCAAACATAGAAGTATATTCAAACATTAAGATCTAATGGAGGAGGTGAATGCATGTCAAATGAGTTTATCAACTTTCTAAAAAGTCATGGAATTTGACGTCAGTTTTCATCCAGGTACACACCACAACAAAATGGTGTTGTTGAATGCAAAAATAGACATTTTTCAAAAATAACAAGAGCCTTGATGGTTGAGAAGAATATCCCACATTTTTATTGGGTAGAAGCTATGCACACTACTGTATACCTCATGAACAGAACTCTTAGTGCTGTTGTACACCAAGTTACACCTAAAGAGAAGTTCACTAGTAAAAATCTAAACTTATTACGTATGAAAGTTTTTGGCTATATTCCATATGTACATATTCCAAATGAGTTTAGGATGAAGCTTCATCGTAAAGCAGAAAAATGTATCTTCATTGGGCACTCCCTTGAGCAAAAGAGATATAAATGTTATAACCCACTCACACGACAGTTGAAGGTAAGCAGAGATGTGGTATTTGATGAAATGTCAAGCTTCTATGTAGATGCCAAATAAGGGCTTAATCTTGAACCAAATGACAAAGAACATGCTAAAAAAGGAAGTGCAAAATCTCAAGTTTTGAGTGGATCGAATGCATCACCAAACAATAGTTCAAACTTAAATCCATGGAGTGGAAGATTGCATGGAGATTTCAATCCACAAATGTCATCAAATACATCCAACAAAGGTAAAAAAAATCTTTCTACTAGTAGTAAAATGTCTACAGGTTTTGAAGACATTGATGGAGATTCAAGCAGTTCAGAGAAGAGTCTTGATGAGGAACTTGGATTGCCCTCTCTGAAGACTCCAAGAGTAAGAAAGGCACATGCAGATGATACAAGGATAAGTGACCCAAGACCAAGAAGATTTGGGAGAATGCAGAATTGAGTGCAATGATTGATGTATGATAGTTACATGGCTCGTCATTGTGTCTACATGACCAAGGTAATACAAGATGTTGAACCTTCTTGTTTTGAAGATGCAATTGGAAATGCAGAATAGGAGAAAGTTATGGATGAGGAGATGGCTACACCTTGTGGAAATGAAACATGGAAGCTGGTTCTATTGCCACAAGGAAAGAAACCCATAGTTTGCAAGTGGGTTTACAAGGTAAAGCACAATGCTCATGGAAGCATAAGGAGGTAAAAAGCACGATTAGTAGCAAAAGGATATGCACATAGATATGGCATTGATTATGAGGAAACATTTAGCCTTGTATCTAAAAATTTGTGCTATTAGAGCACTTGTTGCATTAGCTACAACAAAAGGATGGACTTTGCATCAGATGGATGTGAAGAATGCTTTCCTACATGGTGAGTTATAGGAGGAAGTATACATGGACCAGCCACAAGGATATGAAGACTCAAAGCACCTAGAATATGTTTGCAAGTTGCAAAAGGCTTTGTATGATCTTAAAGAATCCCCTCGTGCTTCGCATGCAAGGATTGCTAACTACTTAAGCACCATTGGATTTTTTATGTATGATGCAGATCATTCATTATATGAAAGGAAGGGTGATGATGGAATCACAATTGTGGCCATTTATATTGATGAATTGATTGTAGGAGGTGATAATGAAGCAAACATTAAAGAGGTAAAAGCAACTTCTTATGTAAGAATTTGACATGAAATATCTTGGTGTGCTATGCTATTTTTTGGGCATTGTCTTTATACATATAGAAATATGTATATGGATGTTGCAAATGAAATATGCCTTGAGTATGCTGCAAAAGTATGGTATGGGTGATTGTAAGCCAATTTCTATCCCATTATATCAAAATTTGAAGTTGGATATTACATCAGATGAAACATCAGAAAATGCTATGGACAAGAAAAGTGTGGGAAGCCTGATATATCTCATAATTACAAGGCCTCATCTAACCTACACCGTTAGACTTGAAAGTCCATTTATGTAGGTTCCTAGGAACCTGCATTTAGATGCTTTGAGATGCACTCTAAATTATGTGAGTGCTACTTTGGATTATGCATTGTTTTATGAAGCTGATGTAGATTTGCAAGTTCATGGATACACCAATGCAGAATGGGTTGGTAGTACATTAGGGAAAAAAATGAACCCTACATGGGCCTTTTTGATTGAGTGATTAGTGATGGACCAATCAAAAGAGGATGGTGGACACAATCTATAGCCTATAAATTACTAGACTAAAGAGGGAGGAGGGGATAGGATTCCCCTATGTTCAGGTTTTGCCTCTAAAGAGAGAAACAAATCTTGTAACTTGTTTGGGCCCAAAAATTCAAAAATTTTGGGAAGTTTTAAAACTTATCATAACACCATTCAATGGGCCCACAACCACTTTTTAGGATAAAAAGTGCTATTTTTAACTCCTAAATCAAAATCCATGCATGAACTAACCTGAAAAAAGTGACTTTTTAAAAAAAGTCATCTCTTTCCACTACTTTCTTTCCCTAGCACACCATTGAAGCTCCTGTGTCTACATTTCTTTCTCTATGCATCTTCATCTTTGAATTCCTTCTTTCACTTCCATATTTTGAACTCCAATGGAGAAGCCTAAAATCTTTTAGGCATCCAAAAGATGAGGTTATCACGTTAAAATGTCACAATATCAAGGCTATAGAAGAAAATTGGTAAGCACATGAGTTCTACAAAGGTGCATGGGTGTACATGCAATTGTCCAATGTTGGCTCTCATTGTGTAAGAGATCGTGGAAACTTGGGTCTTCATTGGAAAGGGAAGTTATTGGGCTTCAAAAAACTCAAAAATGGTGAAACTATTGCCATTGTACAACATGTTTTAACAATGTCAAGCATGAAATCAAAAAAATTAAAAAAAAAAGAGATATTCTATCAATTGTACGTATTACTCATTGATTCCTGTTATAATTTCTTAATATACCTTACTAAGATGTGTATTTTTTTGTTGCAGACATATTTCCTTCTACCTTGGTGGAGGAGCAACCACTTCATAGTCTTACATGTACTTTCCAAGAATTGCATGCACATGTTGGATCACTAGTCTTTCCACAGGCCTGTCATGTTGAGCTTTTATGTGAGAGAGTTTTCTTTTTACACACATACATATGTTGTACCCTCTTCATCAAATGATTTTGGTAGGTTAGAGATGATTAATGTAGATTCTCTTTTCAAGCTTGAGTGACCACAACCTGATATATGGACCTTGACATTTTTGAAGCATAAGATGGTGATGCACATACATAACTCTTTAAGATTCACAAGCGTTTCTAGATGTGTAGGATTACATTGGTGTGTTCCTGTCCATTGTTTTGTACATCTATTTCAGATATTCACAATTCTAGAGACTTCAACAGTGTTCATGTCAAAATAAATCACATATGAGAAGATGAAGGATTTACTAGATGAAAATTGGGGACTTGTAGAAGGATGCACCAAAAGGGGATAGATATCTTTGTAAAATTGGTGCAATAGGCATAGGATTTTGATATTTGAAACATCGTACTTCATTGTACATTAGATTCTATTACAATCGTTGGATGTGTAAACTTGGTGAATGGATACCATTACAAAGTTCTAAGGGTTTTTTAATTTCATTTGCAATTAAGATAAATTTGCACAACAATGAAATGGAAGTTATTTCAGTGAATCATCATTGGACCCTTGCCAATGTGAGAGAACATCTAGTAATAATGGGATTTGAGGATCTGGATAAATCAAAGTTTCAAATACAAGGGCATAAGGTAAACAATTTATGGTAGTTTTTCTTTTATTTATACAAATTATTATATTAAAATATGATATTTTAAAGTTTTTTATTTTTCCACAGATTGGTAAGAGGTTGGAGGATAAAATTAAAGTCCTTCCTAAATGGAGTGTAGATGGAAATCAACTTTCATTGTCATAGCATAAGAACTATTTGAGTACTCGTGTACACATAACCCATTTTCCATTCATAATCCTTCCTCTACTACAATGCAATGCACATGAAAAAAATGAAAGATGTAAAACTTTTTGATCTCAATATGATGTACAAATTGTTAAATATTTGATTTTTGCCATGGAAGTATATATTACAATTTTAGAATTCCAAGAGTTTTAATTTTTTCACTGTGTAGATGTGGTATGTCTTATTATGTTAAATGATTATCTGTTCAATCTTTTTTATGAGCCAATTTTTTATTCAGAGTTTTGTGCATGATTCTTATATTTTTAGGTATGAGTTTTAATTTAAATGGGTCTCACTCACTTGAAAATATTGAAACTACTATAAAAGCAAGTCTCTTCTCTCATTTCTCACTTTTGTAACCAAGAAGAGTTAGAAGCACTCCTAGAGCATGCACCCCATAGCAATCACGCTAGCCTTAATTATGTGCAATGGCTACCTCAACCTCTACTACCCCCTATCCAAATGTCCTCGAGAACTCTTCAATGAGTTCTTGGAATCAACTCATTACAAAGGTCAAACACACTTGTATGACCGTGTTTCTAGAGTTCCTGATCTGGACAAGACAATTCAACTCAACTTCGATGTGCTCGAGAAAATCATAGATTTCCTTGAGTACTACATATTGCGCTACTCCATAGATATCCCACCTTATGAGGGTAAGTGGATCCCGTGTGACCTTTTGATCTACATTCATTAAGGTGATAAAGCTTTTATGAAGCAGCTTAAAAGTGCTCCCATGGCAATTGCTGACAATGTGGGGCATTTGTTGGATGAAATAGTGCCTTTGATAAAAGAACTTAAAAAAAAAAGAGGATGGGTACTAGGTACCTTTCTTATATTTCCACAACAATATTTATCATCAATGAAGAGTCAGATCTTGCACCCATGGATCTCCCCAACCTTGTCACAGGGGGATTTGTTCATGAAAAAAATGAACCTCAATTAGAGGTCATAAACTAATCCAAAGAGAGTGGCATAGTGCACTGAGAGTCCCTTGGTGGTGTGGAGTACAAATTGTGTGAGAAATCAAACATGGAAGAGCCTTGCCATCAAATCTCAACCCCTCTAAGCCCACATAACCAAGAGGTGGAAATTAAATATCTCTCCATCATCATTGTGGATGGAGAGGAGTTTATTTTCCTTCATGATATTGAGAAGGCATTTGAACTTCATCTGGATGAATGCCTATTCCACTCGATAATGCATCTGATCTACTTGAAAAGAAATCTATCCCACTAGGTGATTCTGTGACAGATACCATAGCAGTGGTGTGTGAAGATATTTTGAAAGATGATAACAATTACACTACGGAAGAAGAGTTCAATGTAGTGTGGGAGATAGTAATGAAGAACAAAGTACCTACATCTCTAGTAGCAGAGCAAAGTGGGATGGTCCACTCTAGCATAGGTCTTGATGCCCCTAGAAGAGGGGAGGAAGAAGAGAAACTTCATGATTTGATTGGTAACTAAAGAATTGAATAAATTAATTTAATAATATTGGAGCTTTAATTACCATTTTCTTGCTTAACAGGAAGCCATTGAAGTGGAACAAGTTCACCGCAAGATCTAGTGGGGATCGATCTTCTCGCAGAAGTGGCTCATCCTTGGCAAACTACATTGGAAAGTTGCCAAGGGATGATTTTGTCAGCATTCATAAAGATTATAGTCGTGATGGCACTTCATGACCTAGTGCTTGAATCCCTTGAACAAAGTTTTGTGTTTGTGTAGAATTACCCAAGGCACTAATTGTGTCATTTTGGTTAGAAAATATTTAGTTGTAGCTACTCTTAGAGTTAACTTTAGAGGAAATGTACTAGGACAAATAGGTATTTCCATGGGTCTTGGAATGCAAGACCCCAATGTAATTTCTAAATCGGTATTACTAGTTGCCAGAATCTCGAAAAGGAGAAAGAAAATTATTGAGAAATTAAAGGCAACTAAAAAATGATGTAACATTTTGGATAAATAAAATTTGTCTTTTTCATATGTTGTGTTGTCCATTGTAAGTTATGAAATATAATTCAAACTTTGTGTGTAATCAAGAGCTTTTTTATCTCCATCTATGTGCATGTAATGGCATATCTGTGCTAAGATAGTCTTCAAAATGCCAAAAAAGCCCCAACCACAGAAACATGGGATTCAAAGCTTGCAAAAATTTTGCAAGCCTGAATCCCGCATTTCTATGGCTAGGGATTTTTTGGCATTTTGAAGAGTATTTGGAGGCTATCTAAGGTAAGTACATTCATTAGGAGTCAAACTATAGGGGTTATGATGCCAACAAGTACCCAATGAAAACCAGGTAGTCCATATGGAAACTGTGTTAACTAATGTGCTCAATTAACCCTAGCTTATTCATTAAAATACATGACTAGCCATCCATAGGTTTATTAATGCAAAAAAAACCCCAGCCACAAAAATGCGGGATTCATGCATGAAAATTTTTTGCAGGCCTGAATCTTGCATTTCTGTGGTTGGGGGTCTTTTGGCATTTTGAACTATATTTGAGGATTATATAAGGTAAATACATTCATATGGAGTTAGAAACAAGAGGTAATGAGGCCAGCAAGTACCAAGTGAGACCCTAGCTAGTCCATATTAAACAGATGAAGTAAAAAGTAATGGTCCTTGAACACTTATGATAGAGAGTCCGAGAGAGAGAGATAGAGAGAAACAAATAGACAATATAGGTTAAGACAAAACATTACATTCATCATTGAAGTACATTGAAAACATGCTTCACAAAATTTACAAGATATAGAGGCCATGGGTTATTTCCTCTTATTCTTCTTGCTAGCTGAATATCTTTGGGTTGTATGGTTACTCTCTTGGCATGGATAACACATAGGTTAGAATCTTCAAGCATGGAGATGAGGTAGGCCTCTATTTCCTCTTGAAGTGCCTCAAGTGCTATCCTTTGTATTTGTAAACCTACACAATAACTTTGTAGTTCTTCCTTTACCACTCTTGCAAATGATCTTTGTGGTATTATAAGCTCAACTAATTTTTGATAGTGTTATATCTCTACAACTGCTATGTAGTGTCTCCGTCATCTTTGTGGAGCTCTTGCATTGGGAGGTATGTTAGGTTGTTGTTGATGTCTACGTCGTGGTTGATTCTTTTTTCTTTGATTTGCATGATGTGAAGGTCCACCTTCATCTTGTGAAGAGAGATGGTGGATGCAATCCAAAGATGAGTTGGTGCTGCTACAACCAGCTTCACACCAGCCAACTGAGACTTTAGAGATGATTAGAAAACCCTTTGAGCTTCCTAAATCCACCAAAATATCAGCCAAGTACTTTGGAACATGTATCCCAAAAGTTTAAGTCAAGACAGACAAGTTGCGAAATGACTAGCTCCCAAAACTTGCTATTTTGGACATACACCTGCTGAAAAAAATGAACAGTGCTCTCAACCTGGTAGGAATTAGAAAAATTCCTTTTGGGCATAGCAAATAGACTTAGCAAGCTTCCCAATCAAAGTTAAAACACTTCAAATTATAAACTGAGCACTGAGAACAAGTTTCATCAATTTCTGGAACATGCCCACCATTCTCGGGGCTCTGTAGAGATAGACCAGTAAGCAGTAAAATGCAGATATCTCCAAAGCTATAATTGCAATGACCTTGAAAATTGATATGCAGAAACTAGACAGTAAGAGCTATCCAACCCATGTTAAATCACTGAAAAAGAATCAGTAGAACTCGAGATATGACCTTCTGAAGGTACTGCTTTGAGTGAGTATAGCAGAGAACAAAACAGAGGAGTAGATGATAATAAATGTATAGATTCACATATGATTACAACCACATTGGCAATGAATATTTGCACAATGGGAGTAGAATGATAGAGCTATGGAGTAAGCTCTTCAATCTCTACAAAATGACATCAAGTGGTCACGTACAAGGCTTGCTAATCACCTCTTCCTTCTTCCTCTTTTTATAGCTATTCTTGGAGGGAGTTTTGAATTCGAATTCAAATGGCTCCACCTAAAAGTGATCCCCAAAGTTAGGAGAGATTCCCTCAACTCTAAATTTCGTGGTTTTAGGTAGTTAGAGCCACGAATTTGCTTTTACATCATGGATGAGGTAAGCCATCCTTTTCCTTTTTTCTTTTTCCATTTACAAGAGATAAAATGTACTCTTTTACAAGAGGTGTTCACATGACTACTCATGTGACTTACAAATGAGGATAATATCAAGCATATCAAGCATGTAGGCTTGGGTAAAATGCACCAACAGCTCCCCCTCAAGCCTAACATGTTTGACCTCCAAATAAGTCTTCAATTGTCCTTGATTTCATGCAAGCCAATCATCAACTTGAGTCTACTTAATTTTGTACCATCAAGAGCTTTAGTCAACATGTCGGCACATTGCATATCTGTAGAGACATAGGATAGTTGAATATCCTTTCTCATTAGCTTCTCCCTTACGTAATGGTAGTGGACTTCAATATGCTTGGTTCTAGCATGGTATACCGGATTAGCTGCTAGATGTAGTGAGCTTGTGTTGTCACCAAAAATATGAGGTGTTGAAGAATGAAGTCCAAAATCTGTGTACAAAGACTTTAACCACATGATTTCTTGAGTTGCATTAGCCAAACCTCTATATTCTGCTTCAATAGAAGATAATGCCACGGTTGGTTGCTTCTTCGATGACCAAGAAATGATTTTTAAACCTGCAAAGGATATATACCTTGATGTGCTTCTTCTATCATCTTTAGATCCGGCCCAATCTGCATCTGAGTAGACCTTTAGCTCAATATCTGAAGTATATGAATAGAACAAACCTTCATTCATGGTCCCCTTTAGGTACTTGAGGACTCTCTTGGCCGCTTCCATATGTGGTCTTCTCGGCTTATGCATAAATTGATTCAATATGCTAACACTATAGCATATATCCACCCTTGTGAGTGTTGCATAGTTCAAACTTCCAACCAAGCTTTGATAGCTTGTGATGTCTTCAACTGGCTCTCCTTCATAAGCACTAAGCTTATGATTTTGCTCCATAGGTGTACCTGCACACTTGGTATTTTCCATCTTGAACTTGACGAGCATGTCATGGACATACTTCCTTTGTGTGATGTATATACCTGAATCTGTGTAGATCAACTCCAATCCAAGAAAATAAGTGAGTGGTCCGAGGTCACTTATTTTGAACTCCTCCTTCATTTGACTCTTTACCTTTTTGATTCCTTCAAGATCATTGCCTATGATAATAATATCATCAACATACACACATAAATAGATCCATTCCTCTTTATGAACAAAGAGGTATCCGCCTTGCTAGCTTTGAATCCTTGGTCCTGCAAATAAGTCACCAATCTGAAATTCCAAGCTCTTGGAGCTTGCTTCAATCCATACAAAGCTTTATTTAGTTTGCATACATAGTTAGGATGATGTGCATCCTCATATCCAGGAGGTTGTGCCATATATACACTTCCTCAGAAATCCATCCATTCAAGAAAGCATTTTTTACATCAAGTTGATAAAGATTCCAATTTCTAGATGCAGCAAGACTAATGAGAACCCTAATTGTAGGAATTTTTGCAACAGGAGAGAAAGTCTCCTCATAATCAATACCATGGGTTTGAGCAAACCCTTTAGCAACTAACCTTGCTTTGTGTCTATTAATACTTCCATCTGGATTCCTCTTGATTTTGTATATCCATCGAGATCCGATTATCTTCATAGATGGCTCGTTAGGTACAAGCTCCCAAGTGTCATTCTCCTTCAAGGCTTCCATTTCTTCATCCATTGCATCTCTCCAAGCTTTCTTGCTTTGTGCTTCTTCGAATGTGGTAGGTTCTTCATTGGTTGAATCCTTTGCAATGTAGATTGAGTGCTTGGTGACCAAAGAAGTATCATAACCAAACCTCTCTGGTTTCTTCTTCTCCCTTGAAGACCTTCTAAGTGGTTGATATGAGCTCTCGGGTCCATATGTAGCATCTTGCATCTTTGCTTTTTGTTTGTTCTTCCATAGCTTTAGTCTTTCCAAGTCTTCTAGGTCAATCTCCGAATCACTTTCTTCAATCTGCTTTGGCTCCTTTGGTTGAAGTGATGGAAAATCTTCATCCAAGTCATATGGCAGCTTCACTTTCCTGTCATCATCAAACCATGATTTGTTTTCATCAAAAATCACATCTCTACTCACAGAAAATCCTTTATTGGTTGGATTGTACAATCTATATCCTTTTTGGTTTTGATCATAACCAATGAATACACACTTCTCTGCCTTGGGATCCAATTTCCCTCTTACTTGAGAAGGAATGTGAGCATAGGCTAAGCATCCAAAGATTTTGCAATGCTCTAGACTAGGTCTTCTTCCATTCCACACTTCATATGGAGTGGTTCCATCTAGTGACTTAGGTGGAAGTCTATTTATGAGATATGTGGCTGTAGACACAGCCTCTGCCCATAGGTAGTTCGGCAATCCCTTTTCGTTGAGCATGGACCTTGTAGCTTCGACAATAGCTCTCTTCCTCCTCTCTGCTACACCATTGAGTTCGGGTGTATACCTTGTAGTGACTTCCCTTTTAATGCCTCTTTCATGCAAGAAGGCATCAAATTCAGAAGAGAAGTATTCTCCTCCACCATCTGATCTGAGTCGTTTCAAAGTCCTACCTGTTTGGTTTTCAACAAGAGCAATATACTTCTTAAAGCAATTAAACACTTCATCCTTGTGCTTCATGAAAAACAGAATGGTCAAACCTGCTACAATCATCTATGAAAGACACATAATATCTTGAGCTTGATATAGATGGCTCCTTACTTGGACCCCACACATCTGTGTGCACTAGATCCAAAGGATTTTGATACATATATCCTTTCTTATTGAAAGGTTGTCTATGAGCCTTGCCGAGTTGACAAGCTTCACACTTATAAATCATGTGTTGCCTTGTGATATTAGGCAAACCAAGTACACTTTGGTCCCTGCAAATCTGTTTGAGTGTCCTCTCACCAATGTGAGCAAGCCTTTTGTGCCATATCTCCAACTCTGTTAGAGTTTGAGATCCATAGCTAAACAAAGCTATGTTCTTTGTATCTTCCACTTCAAAAGTGAAAAGCATTCCTGTCTTTTCTCCTTTGGCAATCCTTCGAAAGCCTTGCCTTGGGTCTTCAACATATGCTCCAAATCGATTGAATCTAACCTGCAATCCTTTTTCAACAATCTATCCAACACTTATTAAATTTTTGGTAATTGTAGGGACATACAAGACTTTGCTTAAGAGGTTCATATTCCCATATGATGTCTTCACATTACCTATCTTCTCCACTGAGTGCTTTGTGTCATCTCCTGTCTGCACTTCATGCTTGTTATGAGGATCTTCCAAATCAGAAAGTAAGGCCACATTTCCTGCTACATGGTTCGAGCATCCCGAATCAATGTAAAATATGTGATCATCATCCTTACCCTTCTTCGCTGATAGATTCATAATCAATAATGAATCTTCTTGACTTTGGTCCTCTGCATAGTTATTGTAATCTCTTCTTCCTCTATGGCCACTTTGATAGTTTTTGTTGTTGTTGTAATTGTTGTTGTAGTAGTTGTTGTTGTTGTAGCCTCCATTATATCTACCTCTATTTGATCCATAGCCACCTCTATTGAATCCTCTTCCTCTTGAGTTCCTCGGGTTCCTGAAACATTCTTCAGTAGTATGGTTAGATAAGCCACATATGTTGCAAGGTTGAGATGATTGGAATCTCCCCCTGCCTTGCTTTCACCTCTGCCTCTTCCTCTAGCTCTTCCTCTACCTGCAAAGTTTGCTTGGAAAGAGCTACTTTCATCTTCATTCTTCCTATTCTTTGACTTTTCCTTGACCTTAGCTTTATCAGAGTATAAGGCAGAAGTTTGATTACCTCTTGAGGACTCACCACCTTTGCTAATCTTTGCTTCATGAGTGAAGAGTTGGCCCATGAGTGTGTTGAGGTCGGGTACATGCATATCCATGTATAAATCCATGGCTGTTGTGAATGAATCCCACTTGTCGTCTGCTTTGATTCCATTCATGATTTGTCTTATGATTTGCTCCTCTTCAATTACCTCTCCAATGCTTCCAAGTTGGTCGAAAATCTCCTTCATCTTTGTGACATAATCGGTCACATTTTGCTTCGGGCTTTTCTTCATTGTTGTGAACTCCATCCACAATTGGTTCTTCCTTGCTCGAGTGTTGGAAGAGAAGAAAGAAGCAAGTGCATTCCAGGTCTCTCTTGATGTCTTTCATCCCTTGACATGAGGTAAAAGAAAATCAGAGATTGAGTTTAGAATATAGGACCTTGCAAGTGCATCCTTCGAACACCAATTCGAAAGTCCTTCCACTTCTTCATGTGATGGTTGCCCTTTGTTCCTCATGGTTGACATTGCTTCATCTCCGGATATGAATCCATATAGATTCCTCCCTTGAAGGTAAGCCTCCATCCTTAGAGACCATGCCGGGTAGTTGTTTCGATCCAATTTGTCAATTGTTGATGGAAATCCATCTCCCATGTTGCTTGACTATGCTCTGATACCACTGTGAAGAGAGATGGTGGATGCAATCCAAAGATGAGTTGGTGCTGCTACAACCAGCTTCACACCAGCCAACTGAGACTTTAGAGATGATTAGAAAACCCTTTGAGCTTCCTAAATCCACCAAAATATCAGCCAAGTACTTTGGAACATGTATCCCAAAAGTTTAAGTCAAGACAGACAAGTTGCGAAATGACTAGCTCCCAAAACTTGCTATTTTGGACATACACCTGCTGAAAAAAATGAACAGTGCTCTCAACCTGGTAGGAATTAGAAAAATTCCTTTTGGGCATAGCAAATAGACTTAGCAAGCTTCCCAATCCAAGTTAAAACACTTCAAATGATGGACTGAGCACTGAGAACAAGTTTCATCAATTTCTGGAACATGCCCACCATTCTCGGGGCTCTATAGAGATAGACTAGTAATCAGTAAAATGCATATATCTCCAAAACTATAATTTCAATGACCTTGAAAATTTATATGCAAAAACTAGACAGTAAGAGCTATCCAACGCATGTTAAATCACTAAAAGAGGATTAGTAGAATGCGAGATAGGACCTTCTGAAGGTACTGCTCTGAGTGAGTATAGCAGAGAACAAAACAGAGGAGTAGATGATAATAAATGTATAGATTCACATATGATTACAACCACATTGGCAATGGATCCTTGCACAATCAGAGTAGAATGATAGAGCTATGGAGTAAGCTCCTCAAACTCTACAAAATGACATCAAGTGGTCATGTACAAGGCTTGCTAATCACCTCTTCCTTCTTACTCTTTTTATAGTTATTCTTGGAGGGAGTTTTGAATTCGAATTCGAATGGCTCCACCTAAAAGTGATCCCCAAAGTTAGGAGAGATTCCCTCAGCTCTAAATTTTGTGGTTTTAGGTAGTTAGAGCCACGAATTTGCTTTTACATTATGGATGAGGTAAGCCATCCTTTTCCTTTTTTCTTTTTCCATTTACAAGAGATAAAATGTACTCTTTTACAAGAGGTGTTCACATGACTACTCATGTGACTTACAAATGAGGATAATATCAAGCATATCAAGCATGTAGGCTTGGGTAAAATGCACCAACACATCTGCCATATTCTATTATTGATATCTGTGTTGACTTTGCTGCCTTTTCTCCTATGTATTTGGCCTTGTCCCTGTGGAAGTTTCAAGCCTCCATGTGTTACCCTATGGATCATTGGAATATGCATATGATTCGATGGTGGTTGAGCATAGCTATCTTCATTAGTTGATGGTTCTTGATCAAAATAACTCTCCAATATAACCCTTCTCATCACTTGTTTGGGTCTTCTAGTGACTCATTGTTAGAATGTGAATCTGACCATCCTTGAGACCAATCCTTTTGTTTATTTGACACTTCTTGTTCTCACAATGGATTGCTCCCAAAGGGTCTGACATCATGTGAGAGAGGCCTAGAAGTGGTGTGGGAACCAGTTTGAGGTCTCTAGGAGGTTGCAACCATGGCGGGCATTGAGTTCCTTTAACATGGCTAGGATAGACCATGCGGTCTTTCTTTGTAGTTTGCTTAGTGTGAGCCATTCCCTTGAGTTGCAAAAGTGTGAAATGGAGTGAGTTCTCTTTATTTATAGATTTTCTTTTTAACTATCTATTCACACTAGAATGGAAAAAACCAATTTAGAACCAAGATTATATTAATCCTATGATTTACCACATAATGGCATATAATGAATTCACTTTACTTCCAAGCTAAGCCTTCTTGTAGTATTTTAGCATGCCATTGAGCATGATGAAGAGGTCCTAATGATGACTTCCATTTCTCACTAGCAATGTTGTGTTGCATCCTTCTCGCAACTTTTGCCAAACGTGACTCCCTAACTCGTTCCACAAAAATTTTCTTGAGAATGTAGTATAGTAAAACCAATTAAACATCTCCTCCATATAGTTTGATTGCATTGGACCACCACCATGTCACGTGTTTTTGAAGTACACACCTCTCGCTTTGTATTGTGACTTCTCCATTCCTTGGGTACTGAAAATCTCCAATGACCCATATCGATGCATGAAAAATGCTCCATGTGCAAATAAAATACACCAAAAAGTAAGTACATTGGAAAAAATTAATTGCAATGAACAGTTTTAAAGATCAAATACACTTACAATGTAGCGTGCTATATTGCTTTCTCCCCAAGATTGAATGAAACAATTTGTGAACTCCACTAATGGCTCTTGAAACAATTGATGTTGAATATGACTAGAGCTAGTAAGACCCATTAAGCCTACCAACTTATCTAAGCATGGCCAAAACTTATTTCTCTTATTACAAAGATCAACTTGAGAATCATTGTCTGTTGTGATCATGCATAGGTCTTTCCACAACTCATAATGTTCATTATTTTGAGTGCTAGTACCTCTTCTAAACTATCTTGAGATTCCCAAGTTTCTTAACAACTAGAATTGCATTTCCACCATGACAACCAATTGAATTAAGGAGTTCGTCCAATTTTCTCATAGCGTGTATAGATTTATCAACTAGCTTCATGGAAAATGCATATTCTATATGGAGATTCAATAGTCTATCAAAAATTCTCATGAAGGCATACAAGGTGCAAAAGTGAACATTAACTAAAGGAAATGGAATAATGGGATTTCAATCCTTATCTGACATGTCACGATTAGGTGTAACTAGCATGGGACACCTCATTAAAGGTATATCCCATTCAGGATGGAGATGCATCCATGTCATCAACTAAGTCCTCTATGTTGTTTTGTTTTCTCTTTGTTTGTTTATAACCTTGTAGCTCAGTGGTGAGTAGCACCTATGTTAGCAGTAGTCAGAGGCACAGACGACGAGGAAGTATGTGAAGGTGGATTACAACGAAGTAGTGGGGAGCCAGGCGGATTATTTTTTCAAAGAAGTATGTTTTAAAATACTTTTCCAAAACCATCAATAGTGATTTTCATCACTCTTGTATCATATCTAACATAGAACAACCACTTTTGTAATTAGTAGCTCCATTTTGTGCAAGCTGAGGAGTCCTCAAGCTTGAGGAGCTTAGGTAGAATGAGCCTACCAATTTTGGTTATTTTAAGATCCCGTTTACCCTCTCAAATAGCACTTAGAACCTATTTTTTAACTATGCCGGCCACTAGATGTGAAACTGGTCAAAACTAGTCTAAAAACTATAAAAGTGGCTAGAGAGGTCATTTTTGGGGTTGGTTAGTGTGAGCTTTGAGCTATTTTTGAGCTTGTAATAGTGATCTTGAGTGATAGAGTCTATTTCCTACCTTCCATTGTGTCTTGCTTGTGTCTTCATTGTGTGTGTATGTGTGCGTGCATCTCTATGCTTCTCACCTTCACTCTCACTACATCTCGCATTCACAATCTTCATATCACTCCTATCTCTTCTGGGGATTGACAGTAAGGAGGTGGAGCTTCTTAACGTGGTATTTACCATTTTGCTAGAGCATCACCAAATTTGGTGCCGTTGCCGAGGATCGAGTATAGGACAAATGTGTGATGGTAAGAGTATAGCAAGAAGTGGCGTTGAAAGGTAAAAATTTTAGTTTTTGTTGTTATTTTTATGTAGTTTTTGCATTTTTCATCTCCTCTACACTCCTTCTTCACCACCGCATCATCTTCTTCCACTCCAAAAAAATCAAAAAATTCACCATATCCACCCATCCTCCTCATAACCCTCATTTGCACATGCGAGAGAGAGGGAGAAAGCTTTTTTGCTGTGTGTGTTTTTGAGTTTTCTTGCAGGTATAGTGCTCGAAAGCAGCAGGAAAGCTTCCAAAAGGTAAGAAATTCACTTTTTGTCAGAATCTACCGACTGTGTCAGACCATCGTGATGGTATGGCAAATTTGGAATTTGAGGTAAGCGACCACACCATGAGGTAGGTGACCCTTGCGCACACACGAATTCACAATTGCATTTTGAAAATTTGCAATTTGGTGGACCATCACGATGGGCTCACGCCACGCGATTGTGTCACACCATCGCGATTGGCTCACGCCATCGCGACGGCTTGGTCGGACCATCGCGACGGTCTCAAACTATCGTGACGGTCTCAAACTATCGTGACGGTCTCAAACTATCTCAACGGTCTCAAACTATCGCGACAGCTCACTTGAACCATCACGATGGTCACTGACCATCGCGATGATCCTGTCGACTCCACGCCATCGCGATTCGCCCATGCCATTGCGACGACCCACTTGCCATTGTGACGCTTCAAAATCGGACCATCGCCATTGGCTCAAGCCATCACGCCTCGTGACCATCACGACGGGCTCACGCCATCGCAAGGGTTGCATTGACCGTTGACCATCATGACAGGTTCACGCCATCACGATTGCTCGCTAGATAGACCATCGTGATGCTTCACTTTAAACCATTGTGACGCTTCGCACACTCGGACCATCGCGATTGTACCATGCCATCGTGACGGTTCACCTGAGCCATCGCGACAGTCCGAGACCATCACGATTGTTCATCCAAAACGGCAAAATTTAGGGTTTAATTTTTTGGGCAATTTTGAGGCTATTTTGAGGAAATTTTTGGGTGACTAAGCTCATTAGAGACCCCTTAGCTCATAATTGAAGAAAAACCTATTTGTCAGTTTTTACCCCCAAGGGCCTAAACGTTGATATCTTTTTCATTCAAAATCCATTTTTTGAGCTTTATAGCTCGTTAGAAAGATCTTTATGTGTTGATTTTTAGATAAGATAATTTGAGGTTGACCCATTGGTGGGACTAGAAAAGAAAGGGGGCTTTGGAAAATTTTGCCAAAGGAGAAAGGACCTAAAAGGTGTATATATGGAAGTGCTTGAGCATCCATAAAATAATTGGTCTAAACATTGGATTTTGACAGGTCTAGCAAGAGCTATCAAAGGCAATCAAGGCAAGATTGTGAAGAACGCAAGGCTTGGGAAGTGCAACTTCTTGGGCATCAGAGCAATCAAAGAAGCTGACTTGAGGTTGGAAGAATATTCAACCCCCTCAGTCAATTACTAGCTTAGGCTAAACATTGAGCATTGTGGATTAAAGAGGATAGGAACACATCAAGTTCAAGAGACTTAATTTTTCAAGTCCAGGACTAAGATAAAAGTGTGCGATACGAAAACCTAAAGAAAAGAATTTAAGTGTGACGGAACGAGAACTCAAAAAGTACAACGAAAAATCGACTCGTGACGTATACATTGAGACATGACAAGAATTTAAAGGAAGTAAAAAAGAAGAAACAAGAAATTAAGAACAAAGAAACATTGACGATCAGAGAGTGTACTGAGTGATCCAGGAAGTAAATTCGTGAACCTTAGATCGGGCAAGCATATAGGTAAGTCAGACCGACGAAGCCTTAGATCATCAGAAGCAAGAGTAGGAACTACTGCACGTTCGTGGGCTCAACAATTGAATAGTTACCCTTACGAGTTGAGCTCAAATACCAGTGAATGGGAAATGACCTTTAGCATGGAAAGACCAGAAGGAGGGTTAAACATAGCATATTTGGAAAGACCCGAAGGACCCTACAGAACCCAATTAGAATATGTCTGAACCAACCACTTAGGTGCTCGCATCTACGAGGATGGTTTACGAAGATCAGTAGTGCAATTGCACAATCCTGACCAACCCATTGGATTGGAATGTCTAGTGGTGAAATTTGAGAGAGACGCATACATAGACAAAGGAGGAACAATGTACATCATAAGTACTCAGTCAAATCATACCAATGAGTTTGGTGTAGTTCAGCCAGATAAGGAAGCTAGATCACAAGGAAAGGAACCGTTAGGAGATGAACCTAGGACACCTAGAGGGAAATCTGTATTGACAAGATTACTAATCCCAGATTGGATCCCTCAGGATAATAGAAGCATAGACTTGTTTCTAAATAAGGAAACTGATGAAGCATTTTGGAGGTACAGAATGAAACAACATAGTGAGGCAAGCTTCATCATGATTTACGAATTCAAGGACCTAGACACACCTGGAAAGGTTGTACACCTGGATGATACTTCAGAACCAGTATTTGTAGTGCCGGACCATGCGAGAAATACCTACACATGGAGAGGTGAGTTAGTATTCCCTCCATCATGAACAAATGTGAACGCGAGCCATCAGGGTGCTAGAACATCCTCAGCCCACGGTACTCAAAGAGAGAAGAACAAAGAGAGACCAGAAGTAAGTTTCACTCACCCCATAGGGAGGGATAGAACAACCATGGATGCCCATAGATTGGAAAGACAAAGGGAACCTAGAATACCAGGTGGTAGAGATGAGTTTCCTCTACCTAGACCACGTGAACATCCCAAGATATTAAGACCCACTCAATTAGTAAAGTCAATGAAAAATTACTTCGATGGGATAGAAGATCCCTATGATCATGTGGTAGAGTTTAAGAAAGTGCTACAAGCGAGCAAGTAGAGGACATGTTCATGCAATACAATGCATTTGGACTAACGTTAAAGAACACGGCTCTAACTTGGTTGCAACCATTGCAACAAAGGCAATTTAGAGATATTAACACTTGTTAGAGTCATTCATCACGGAATTCTCTAAAAGTGGAATGAGGCATGATACTTCTTTGTTGATTCATATCTTCAAACAAACCCCTCAGGAAATAGTCAGAATCGCAAGATGTAGGTTTAGACAATATGTGGAGATATGTCCGATGCAAGAATTACCTTCATAGGCCTAACAAGTATCATTGTTTTTAGATGGCCTCTTAAGCTCTAAACTATGCTCCTACGTATACTTGAAGGAACCCAGAACACTAGAGCAATGTGTAAGAATTTGTATCGACATTGAAGACAACCTCAGAGATGAGTGGAAACTCTCAAAGGTCTATAAGGAATCAGATTGTTCATCTCTAGCATCCTCAAAACTGTCTAGCTCGATAGAAGACCTAGCAGAAAAAGTGGCCTAGAAACTAGGAGTTTCTAGTAAACATATGCCTAGGTTAACAACAAACAAGTGTTGTTACACCTGTGGTGGTGATCATATGGAAAATGTGTGTCCCAATGTAACACAACCGCAAGCCAACCCTAGTGGCCAATATTGTACAATTGAGAGATGATACACAAATCACACGGCCCAGGACTGCCCATACAACAAACAAGTAGTACGATAGAATTACCTGCAAGCATACCCACAACCAAGTAGGTATCAAGATGAATATAATGCTCAGCCTCATTAGTATAGGCCTCCTCAGAACTATCCTTATCAGGCTCAACAGAGACCTCATTAGTATAGGCCTCCTCAAAACTATCCTTTTACTCTACTCATGTAGATAGTCCACCCACATATTATACCGAGTCACTAGAACATGTGGAAACATATCAATATGATAGTCCACCATTAGAACCTAGTTGGGAGCCTTATTATGCTAATGTGATGTATACAAACCCTAATCCACGGCCCCAATTAAGACAACAAA
This sequence comes from Ceratopteris richardii, assembly GCA_020310875.1. Taxonomy (NCBI): domain Eukaryota; kingdom Viridiplantae; phylum Streptophyta; class Polypodiopsida; order Polypodiales; family Pteridaceae; genus Ceratopteris; species Ceratopteris richardii. The sequence continues at coordinate 101,702,525 of CM035411.1, read as the reverse complement.
GATCGCAAGGCCCTATAGGATCATGCTTTAGGTGTCAAGGAGATCATTTCATAAAGGATTCTATCCTCCGATAGCGGGACATTCACAATACTATAACATACAAGGTTTTTGTGCTGAGTGTGGTAAAGAGCATGTCATAAAAGATTGTCCTAGGAACCCTGCTAATGCTTCAAAAGTGACACCCATCAACATGATAGGTATTGTACACAATGCAGATGGATCCAACCCTACATATGTGCCTATCCAAGCTATAACAAGAGCCCAAGCGCTCTTACAGAATCAACAACTTAATCCAAAAAAAGTAGCCGGAACTAGTGAAGTTGGAGAGTCATGTAATAAAAAGATGAAATCTTGGAAAGATTCCAGAGAAAGGATTAAGAGAAAATGGAGTAAAAAGATAACTGAATTGGAAGGAAGTCTCAAGGAATCTAGAGCTAAAATCCTAGAGTTGACTTCTCAAGAATCTAATGGGAAAACTTGAAGCAGATCTTGCAAAAGGTATTTGCATTTCAGAGCACACACTCGCTCATGACCTCCTACAAAATTATATCCAACAGACCCCGCAACAAGGTTTTGTCGAGGATGACAGAAGCGAGAGGGAGGGGGGTGTTAGCAGTAGCCAGAGGCACAGACGACGAGGAAGTACGTGAAGGCAGATTACAACGAAGTAGTGGGGAGCTAGGCGGATTATTTTTTCAAAGAAGTATGTTTTAAAATACTTTTCCAAAACCATCAATAGTGATTTTCATCACTCTTGTATCATATCTAACATAGAACAAACACTTTTGTAATTAGTAGCTCCATTTTGTGCAAGTTGAGGAGCCCTCGAGCTTGAGGAGCTTAGGTAGAATGAGCCTACCAATTTTGGCTATTTTTAGATCCCGTTTACCCTCTCAAATAGCACTTAGAACCTATCTTTTAACTATGCCAGCCACTAGATGTGAAACCGGTCAAAACTATTCTTAAAAGTATAAAAGTGGCTAGAGAGGTCATTTTTGGGGTTGGCTAGTGTGAACTTTGAGCTATTTTTGAGCTTGTAATAGTGATCTTGAGTAATAGAGTCTATTTCCTACCTCCCATTGTGTCTTGCTTGTCTCTTCATTGTGTGTGTGTATGTGTGTGTGCATCTCTATGCTTCTCACCTTCACTCTCACTACATCTCACATTCACGATCTTCATATCACTCCTATCTCTTCCGCGGATTGACATTAAGGAGGTGGAGCTTCTTAAGGTGGTAATTACCATTGTGCTAGAGCAAAAACCTCCTTTAATGTCAATCTGAGAAGACCTGAGGATGGTATGAAGACCTCGAGCAAGTGATGTGCACAAGTGGTGATGGAGAAGCACACAAGCATGCACACACACACATGCCCACACACATAAGAACGAAGAGTAAGACAATGGAAGCTTTGATTAACATCCAAAAACCATTACAAGAGCTCTTCTTTAGTTCAATTCACAAATTGTTCTCCCCAAAAATGAGCTCTCTAGCTCCTTTTATAACTTTTGACTAGCTAGTGGCCTTGTCAAGACCTAGTGTCCAGCCTAGTTAAAAATTAGGTTCCTAAGCTATTTTGGAGGCTCAAATGAGCTCTAAAAATTATGAAAATTGGTACATAATTACTTCTAATACTCCTCAATCTTGAGGACTCCTCAGCTTCAACAAAATGGAGTCAAATCTACCAAAAACGGTATTTACAATGTTCATGTAGAGATGAAAATCACTATTAAAAGGAGATTAGGTTGGAAAAATTGAATGGCCTATTTACCGGATCTTCTTTGACTGCTTTGCCTGCTTGGTCCTTCTCTTTGCTCTGACTCCTTATGTCGGCTCCCTTGTCTTGAAATGCCCTAACTGCTGCCAACACGCCCCCTCTCTCGCGTTTGTCGTCTCTGACAGACCCTTGTTGAGCTGAACGTTTGACGTAGTATTCAATGACATTTGTGGCTAAGTGATGCTATTCTAACCTCAGTCCTTTGGCCAAATCTATGAGTAAGGCATCCTAGTCGACTGGCCCGGGTACCTTCGAATGTGGCAAGTGTAGCTTATCTGAGTGTAGAGCCTGTTCCACAACAAATAAATGTAGCAGATGAGAGGGTCTGGGTATGAATATTTCTGAGCGATACTCCCAGAACCCTGTGATAAACATTTCTTCAAACGTTTGTTTGAAGCATGCTTGGAGATATTTGATATGAGCATGCCACACATACACAACGTTGACAGATGGGGTGGTGCTCATATCATAGACTAGGTCGAGGTTGCCTTCATTGAAACCTAGGGCTGAGAGGTGAGGTTGTTTAATATTTTTGAAGGTCCGGAATGTGACAAGAATAAGTTCGAATATTTTGAGGCACATCTGTGCCATGACATCTGGTACATTATTGAACCTAATGGTCCAATGTCGAATGGTTGAAATCATATATGCTACGGTTGGTGGGCCATGTGGTGGTGCCAGATATACATAGTTCAACCATTTGTCAGATCCGTTGACATTCTTCACTATTTGAGTGGACTCAGGCCATGATCTTCTTGGAAAAATAGGGCAATAGCAGGGGTTATACTTAATGTATAAGGGCATGTTGTTCCATGTGTGCACCATTTCGGGGTAGGTTTCAAGTAACTGTATTCTCCATGTGGGTTGAAAGATGTTGCCCTGTGCAATGCTCTTAGGAATGTCTTTTGGGGCAAATTGGGTTGTAGAGGTTGGCTCTTTCAAGGTGTGGTGTTTGATCTCTGCATTATAATCTGCTAATAAGATGCAAAATGGGACATACAAATCATCAAAAACACCAATCCATCGATGGAAATAAGTTCTTGAAGTAGTCTGATTTGATGACGACGTCTTCTAGTCGAGATATGGACTATATCTGCACTGCTACTCTATCATCATGAGTTGGGCCTACCTTTTCTAACCTTTGCATCCATTTCGGAGCTTCAATCTCAAATGTATCCATCCCTTCCTTTGTTTGTTTGCCTCCAGGTGCATGCATAGGTTCATAAGGGTCCTCAAATGTCTGTTCTACTTCAATTGGAACGAGTTCTTCAGGCTCGGTTTCCACCAAGGGAGAAGGTTGACGTTCATATTGGAGAAGCTTATCCTACAAAGCTGTCAATTGTGCTTTCAATTCTATCACCTCTTTAGATGCGACATCTGTAGGTGCTGCTTCTTTCGGTTGCTCTCGTTGATTGGCCAATTGCTTTCATAGGTCATCATGTTCTTTTTCTAAGGCATCATATGCCTCTAGTAGGTCAACATGGGTGTCCAATATGATCTGCATGTTGGCTGATGGGATGGCTTTGAAGCGCTCTGGATCGATCTCTTTTGGGGATCCTTCCATCGCCACTTCTAGGTTTTCTTCATTCTGTCTTTGTAGCCTTTTATTTTCTTCTAGTGCCGGTGACATGTGTTTCCTTAGCAATGCGAGGTTATGGCAGATTCTGAGATTGTCTGCTTGTTGGATGCATAGCATTTCTTTGAGGTGTTGTTGTGCCTGTGAATATGGTTGGGGAGGATTGGCCACCAATTTCTCATATTGTATCTGCAAGGTATCATAATTATGTTGTAGTAGCCGCTTGTCTTTCGCCATGTTTGTGAGTCTTTCTTGTAGTGTTTCATGGAGTCTGAACAGGTTCATATGTTGAGTATCTAAATGCTAGTAATTTTGCTATAACTGAGACACACATTGATATAAAGTATTGAATATATTATTTATAGGGGTGGATGCTGGGAAGGTTTGGAATGCAGGGGGGTAGGGAAAAGGGAACAAGATGGTGGATGCTGTGCTTGAGAATGGTGAAGTGGGTGGTGGGGGAATGGGAGATTGGGGGAATATGGGGGAGGGAGAGGTGCAAATGTGGGTGATATGTCCATGTGGTCATGCATGGATGCGATCGCGGGAGTTACCATATACATGGGATTGGTGGGTGTGGTGATGGTAGTGAAGGTGTACAATGGTGTGTTGAGTTGTGCATGTGGGCCACCTAGAAGTGTGACAGAAGGAATTGGGTTTTCGGTGACCATGGTTAGAGTTATATCGTCCATGGTGGCAGTTACAACAGTGGTGGTGTCAGATTGTGAGAGTTATGATGGTTGACTCACGTTGTGAGCTTCACTAGGGGAGGTGGAGACTGTGGTTGTGACAGTGATGGTATGGGGTGAGGGGGGTGGAGTTGGAGGGGAGGGTGGTAGGGGTGGCGATGGGGGTGCACTTGATGCATGGGGTTCTTTAGTGTGTTTAATGGAGTGTGCCGTGTCGGTGGTTGTGGAGGTGGTGCCATGTGGTTCTGGTACTATAATATGTATCTGCTTCCCTGATCTTGGAGGGCATCTCCCGTGTCTTCGCTCAAATCTCTGAGAGTGTGCGAGGGTGGTGTGCACTCTCTGGAACCCTCAATGCATCAGCGATCATGTTGAGGGAAGCTCTAAATTGATCATCCACACCTTCCTCTTCAAGTATCTGGTTCATTAGGGCCTTCCCTGCTGCCAAGGATAGTCTATGTTGTTTCTTGGTGTAGCTCATGCGTAAGGACCACCTCCTTTACTTGTCAATCCATGGAGACATGAGGACCGGTATGAAGACCATGAGCAAGTGAAGGCACAAATGTGTGAGTGAGAAGCACACTAGCATGCACACACATACACACACACATGCACACGGTAGGATCAAAGAGAGGAACAATGGAAAGCTTTCAATTGCAAAGGAAATCTCTTACAAAAGCTCTATTCTCTCCCCAGCTAACCCCAAAAATGAGATCTCTAGCTCTTTTTATAGCTTTTTGACTAGTTTTGGCCCTGTCTAGACCTAGTGTCCAGACTAGTTAAAAATTAGGTTCCAGGGCTTATTTGAGGGCCCAAATGGAGTCTAAAAATTATGAAAATTGGTAGGATGATACTTCCAGTACTCTTCAAGCTCGAGGACTCCTCGTCTTGAACAAAATGGAGTTACAAGAATATGAAATGGTATTTACAATGGCTTTTAGTGATGAAAATCACTATTTTTATAGGGATTCCTTCGGAAAATTTGACATGTACTTCTTAGAGCTCCCTATGTGCTCTGTCTGCTTTGTGTCCACTCTCTTGATGTGCTTCCATGCTTGGGCATTCCTTGCATATCCTATGGACATCTGCTTCCATGGTTGGCCAGTGCACTCCGAGTCTCCTTTGTCTGTAAAGTTCTTTGCCTCGAGTAGTGTTGCTCTAATGCACCCACATGTGCTAGTTGCAACCATTTCGCGTACTCCTCCTCTTCCACACAACAAGCTAATACCCCTTGATCTGTATGCTTGTACATACTTCCTGTCATGATATGCTACTTTTGGGCTTTTACTACCTCCCTATCTTGAGTGTTCATTACTGGATGTTTAGGTCCGCATGTCAATACTGGCACTAATGTCCTAACCCACTGCGGTACAACTTCCAAATTGAACAAATAAGCATTAGGAAGATCATCTAATACTCCTTGTGGGGCCTCTTCAAATGTGAGCCTCGAGAGATGAACTGCTCCCAAGTGAGTCTTACCTTTCCTCACCACTACCTCAAAGTCATATTCCATTAGTAAGAGGAACCATCTTACTAATCTACCTGTATTGCATGGCTTGTTTACCAAGTACAGTAGAGCTTGATGATCAGTAAAAAATTTAAACTTATTTTCAAGCAAATAGTGTCTAAAATTTTTCAGAGCATATACCATGCCTAATCCTTCTCTTTCTGTCATGGTATAGTTTCGTTCAGCCACGTGCAACTGTCTACTAGCATAGGCAATTAGAAGATCCATATTACCTTCGCCCGTAGGTTGTGCAAGTACACACCCAATAGCATAATTGGATGCATCCACATGAACATGAAAGGGCTTGTTCCAATCTGGTGTAGTCAGGATTGGTGCTGAACATAATCGCCTTTTAAGCTCATTGAAGGAGTTCTCACATTCTTCCGTCCACTCAAAGTTAGTCAAAAGGGAGTATAGAGGCTTTGCAATGATCGCATACATATGAATGAATCAGCGATAGTATCCACAATGCCCCATGAAAGCTTGTACCTCCTTGAAACAGGTAGCTCTGCAGTAGCTCTCACTTTCTCCTCATCCATGGATACGCCATTCTTTGACACGATGTGTCCTAGAATCTTGCCTTGCCTAACCATAAAGACACACTTTTCTAGATTCAAGCAGACTTGATATTCTCTACATTTGTCAAAGATGGTTCTCAACTCAGGGATATGTGTTTGCCTTATGTTGGAATGAGCACAAAGATCATCAACATAGACTTCCAAATTCTTCCTCAAGAATTCTTTAAACATGCGACACATCAGCCTCTGAAAGGTGGCTAGCACATTGGTAAGACCAAATGGCATCACTCCAAATGCAAATATTCCCCATTATGTGGCAAAAGCCATCTTATGCTGATCTTTAGGAGCAATGGCTACTTGGTTGTAGCCTAAAAATCCATCAAGGAAGCTGTACACTTCCTTGCCTGCTACTCTTTCTAGTAGATGCTCCGTGATAGGAAGCTGGTAGTTATCTTGAATGGTGGATGTGTTAACTTTCTTCAAGTTAATGCATACACGTAACTTTCCATTCTTCTTGGGCACCACTACAATGGGGGATACACACTCAGTGTGCTCAATTTCATAGATGAATCCAGCTTCAACCAATCAATCTATCTCTTCCTTGATTTTGGGAGCATAGTTATCGTTGTATGTGTATGGCTTCTGTTTAGAGGGTTTGGCATATGAGGTCATGGGAATCATGTGTGAGCATATATCAGGATCTACACCTTTCAAGTCCTTATAGCTCCATACGAATACATCTCTGTATTCTCTTAGCAAAGCTATCAACGCTTGCTCTTCTTCTTCTGTCAGGTCATGTCCAGTGTAGGTGCACTTTTCTTCTCCTTCTTCCATGGCTACCACAATTTTCTTGGTGGTTGCTTTGTTATCATATGCCTCTCCTGCTTGTGCATCACGTTTAGGCATTCTTATCATGACTCTCCTATCTCCTATCTCCTATCTCATACTTCTTGAAGTTTTCTAGGACCTCAAACAAAGATTCTTCCTCATCTGGTGTGACTTCTCTCTTCTTCCTCTTCTTTCCCTCCTTCTTACTGGATACCTATGTGGCTAATCTCATGGCCTTCGTAAGCTCTTCATGTCTCTGAGGGTGAACTTCTACTTCGTAAAAATATTCCTAATCTGATGCAAAAGGTGGGTCCATAATGATTGACTCTAGATCGGAGTCACTTGCATCCTCGAATGCATCAGTGCTAGGTTCACATTCTTCAATAACCAAATCACACATGATTGGCTCTATTGTGAATACTGAAATGTCATAGCCATCCTCGTCACAGTGGGGTGTCCATTGTTCCTCATTGATGGATACATCCATTGTTGCTAGAATTTCCGCCCAACCATGAGGTTCAAATTCTTTATCAGGGAATACTACAGGTGCATAGGTTGGGTCTTGAATTGATCTATGAGTTTCCTTCGCACCTACCTCTTTGGCTTTTTCTCTCTTATCTTCTTCTACGACTACTTTGCACATCCATAAGTGGGTGTCTTCATGCATCCATGAGGATCCTGATCCTATGGAATGCACTGACTCCATATCATCTTTAGCTCTATGGATGGGATTCCATTGAATAGGGGGTACATCTCTATGAGAGTAATCCTTGAGATTGACTTTGGTTGTAACACCTAAGTGTTGCAAATACAAAGAATTGGTTCCCTAATCTTGTACCACTTGCAACTGCCACATAAATGGTCTTCCCAAAATCATCTCATAGGCCTGATTTTTGCTGAAGTCACATAGCAAAAGTATGCTCAAACTCTACACCACATGTAGTGAGAGTTATTCCTTCTAGAAGTCTTAAGGGTCTCTCGATGTGACCATCATCCTTTTGCAATTTCATTCTCGTTTGCTTGAGTGCTGGCTTGCCCCAACACTTCCAAAGGGAGGTGGTAGCACTTGCAACTCCTGCACTTGAGTCCAAAATTGCCTTGGTTGTGTACCCTTGATGGGTAATGGGAAGATAGGTGTTTCCCTCCTCTCCTTTGCTCATGTCTCCTATCTTGTCCAAGGGTATTTCCGGCACTGTTCTATGAGAATCTACTTGGGAATAAGGTTTCATTACTTTTGGCACTTGATTGGCTACGTGTTTCCATAGTTCTAGACTAACCTTGAGTGGCTCTTCTAAAGTGAGATTACATTGCACTTTAGTGTTTTTCACTACCTCTGTGTTCCTAGGTATGATTGAGTCTTTGTTTCTTATCATGACTGTGGGTGCTCTCATACAAGTAGACTTAGCTTCCCATGGGCCTGTGAAATGGGGTAGTTCCTATAAGGAATTAGACTCGAAGTCTAATCTCTCGTGAGATTGGGCACTTTCCTGCTCTTCATCAATGGATGGAATGTCTTGTGGGAATTGATCATGAAAGCCATCCACAAGTTCAATGGGAGGAAGAACTTCACTTTCTTTAGCCAATTTCTCTTCTTGAATCTCTTGCAGGAATTTTGGTGAGTACCGATTCATAGAAGAAGATGCATCTGGTTCTGTGGAGTTAGGCACATAATCTTCCTGGGAAGGAAGGCTTATTCTTTCACTTGCTTGTCCTTACTTTGAGAGGCATGGTCCTTTTTAGATTTTGCAATTAACCTCTCCAATATTTCTAACAGTCCATCAAAGTGCAACTGTGTCTTGGCTGAACTAGAAAAGTTAAAGAGGTGACTAGCTTCAAACATGGTTTGAGCAATTCCACCATCGTAGCACAAATTTTTGTTCATTTGAGCTCTAGTTTAGCTCTAGGGTAACACTTTTCATGATCCATTATGTTTGGTCCTTCTTGGATTCTGGCCTGATATGCCTTAAGCATCAGGTCTAGGTCCTTGGGAATGGGATCAACTAAGACTGATCCTACTCTAGGGGTGGTGGGATTGTGTGTGGTGGGTTGGAAGGTGGTGGATTTGAGGGAGATGGGAATGGTGGGTGTGGAGTAGTGTGAGAGTGAGTTTGAGATGTGAGTTCAATTATCTTGGCTTTTGTTTCTCTCAAGCTTTCCTCAAGTTTGCTCATCTTCTTTGCCCATTGCCTTTTCATTCTCTCTTGACTATCCCTCCAAGCTTTGGTCCTTTTCTTTGCTATGCTCTTGGTCTCACTAACCTCAGAACTCTTTTCCTGTCTTGAACCTTGGTTTTGCTGCAAAGCTTGGGCTCTAGTGACTACTTGCACTGGGGCAGTGGAAGTTACACTTCCTGTAGAGTCTACGACTAATCCAATGACATTGATAGGAGTGATTTTTGGCATATCATTGGGGTTCTTAGGACAGTCTCGCAAGAGGTGCTCTTTCCCACAATCGGGACAAAAACCCTGAATTGTCATAGATTGGGGTTGTGTAGGTGCAGGCATAGGGCAATCATGAATGAGGTGATCTCCCTGACATCGATAGCACGATCCTCTAGGCAATGGAGGTCTTATCTGCCTAGATTGAGGTCTAGAGTTAGGATTTGTGTACATGACATTTGCATACTCTGGATCCAAACTAGGTTCACTCGAGTCTTCATACTAATATGACTCATTATGCTCAAGTGACTGCATGTAGTAAGCCTGTGGGCTATCAATATGAGTGGAGTCAAAACTATGATCACTTGGGTCACTTTCTGAAAGTAAGGGTGTTAGTGGGACTATTCAAATTTTCTTCTACTACTGCATACTTCAGTGGAATCACATTGGCCGGAGCAGGGGGTTGCTGAGCTAACACAAGCTGGGGCCTTTGTTGGGTTTGGTAGGGTTGTTGATAGGGTTGCTATGGTTGTGGTGGGTTACTAGTTCTGGTATCTTCCCTATTGTGGATATGGCTGAGGATAATTTTGTCTGACAGCTTGTTTGTTATAGGGATAGTCTTGTGCAGTGTGGTTAGTGTATCTGCTCTCTATGGTGTGGTATTGGCTGCTAGGGTTCACTTAGGGTTGAGCCATAATGGGACATACATTCACCATATGGTCGCCTCCATAAGTATAGCATCTTTTCATTGGAGCAAACCTTGGTATCTGTTTGCTTGAGACTCTTGACTTCTCAGCCACTTTCTCAGCAAGTTCTTTGATCGATGTGGATCGCATGGAAGTGAGGCTAGTAGAACTATCTGAATCTTTGTCGATTTTTGAAAGCTCTAATTCCTCCCCTAGGTTATCCTCAATGTCTATGCACATGCATACACACTCTTCTATGGTCCTAGGGTCCTTCAAGTACACATAAGATCTCAACTTGGTACTCAACCATCCATCTAAGGACAGAGCCACTTGTTTGGCTGGAGTGGGCAACTCTGGAATAGGACATCTCTCTAAGTATTTTCTAAACCTTCTTCCTGCAAGTCTGACTGTCTCTTGAGGTGTCTGCTTGAAGCTATGTATTAGTGAGGAGGTATTGTGTTGTATGCCACTCTTAGAAAATTCTGTGATAAAAGCTTCTAAGAGTTGGTCTATGTTCCTAAACTGCCTCTCATGTAGTGGTTCAAACCATTAGTAAGGGCTGTGTTCTCTGTTGATGTGTGAAACATCACAAGAAATGAATTAATGTGACACTAGAACACCTCTATGGTCACCATTAACTCAATGATTCTCCAAACTTTGACAAAAGATTGCTTAAACTGAAAACTTTGCTTCTACACAAATTTCTAGTCCCCTTCACTCTTTTGCTTATTTCTATTATCACATATATTATTTCTCCAAGATCTTTTGATGATACAAGTAGAAGAGAAGAGCTTTCCAACAAGCTATTACTTGCAAGAAATGGATAACTCCAACTCAAGTTATGGCTTCTTTTAGTAAAACTGAGTGTTTGAAAATGCAAATTCGATGCCTAGCATCTACTTCCAACCAAAATTTGATGGCATCGACATTTGCTTTTTTAGCCACTTTTTAGCTCCTGAGATATGCGCATGAACACAAGATATGAGCAAGACCACTTTTATGTGGGAAGTCAATACTAGACATCGACATTATGCTGAAAATTGATGCCATGCATCAAGTTGCTCCACAAAGCTCATGTTTTAAGATGATTCAACAAAAAATACAACTCAGAGAATGAAAACAATGACTTATCAACACAAACTCGATGCTAGGCATCGAGTTCCTTGGAAAAATTCAACTTTTGAACTCATCACACAGTAAGCAAGCATGAAGATGATGGAGAGAGTCTCATACACAAAACTTTACTTAGTTCTTCTCATAGCTATGAAAAGCTCAGAAGTTTACATGTGCTTTCTTACTCAGAGAAGCCCGAATATACTTAGTCATACAAAATGAACTCCTACTTGCATTCTCTCTCATCACGTCAGTTGATACAAACTAACTTATATAGTTTTTCTCAATCTCGTGACTTTTAAAAAACTTCTAGAACTAAAGTGAACTAACTTTACAAATATAATACACTTGTGAATTTGTCCCTTCACATAGGCATGTGGGTTTTCTTCTAAAGCTTTGACCTTCAAATATATGTCCAATTAGTGGTTGTTTCTCCAACAGCTCCCCCTCAATCACTAATTGACATTCTCTGTTTCTTCATATCATCTTTTTTTCTTTTACTTCTGCCATGCTTTTGAATCTGCTGGTCTTCACACCATCCAAGCTCTTTGTCATTATATCTGCTATATGATCCTTTGTAGAAATGTAGTGCACTTCAATATCTTTCTCCATTACCTTTTCTCTCAGGAAATGATAATGTATCTCTATATGTTTTGTTCTTGCATGAAATACTGGATTTGCTACAAGATAAAGTGAACTCATATTATCTCCATGTATTGTAGGTATACCTTGATCAATGCCCAAGCTTTTGAACAATTTCTACATCCATATGGCCTCCTTAGCTGCTTCTACAAGTCCTTTGTACTCAACTTCAGTTGATGATAATGCTACTATATGTTGTTTCTTTGAAAACCAACTTACAAGCTTATCACCAATATATATCATGTAACCATGAGTTGATCTTCTGTCATCTTGATTACCTGCCTAGTCTGAATCATTATAGGCTCTCAACTTCAAATATGAAGTAAAAGGATAATATAATCCTTCCTTTATAGTTCCTTTGATATATCTGAGAACTCTTTGACTTGCAATCCAACATGGGTCCTTTGGACAATGCATGAATTGTGACAAAAATCCCACTCCATAACTAAGATCAGGTCTCCTTAGTGTAGCATAAATCAAACTACCCACAAGAGATTGATACTTCCTCATATCTTTATATTTTGCACCATCATATTTACTAAGTTTGTGATTGACTTCCAGTGGAGTTGAAGCTTCTCTGCAATTTTCCATTCCAAACTTCTTCAACAAGTTCAGAAGATACCTTTCTTGTGACACATATATGCCATGATCTGTATAAGTAACTTCCATTCCAAGATCATGATAACTTTCCATTCCATTCCAAGTATGATAACTTTCCTAGATCACTGATCTTGGACTCTTTCTCAAGTAAACTCTTTACCTCCTTAATTCCTTCATCTGAAGTACCTGTGATTATAATGCCATCTACATAAATACAAATGTAGATTGTACCTTCCTCTATTCTTTTGATGAGTAGACTTGGATCTACTTTTGAACTTTAATATCCAAGTTCATTTATATACTTCACGAGTCTATAGTTCTATGCTCTTGGAGCTTGATTCAATCCATAGAGTGCTCTTCTCAATCTGTAAACAAAATTTGAATACTTGGAATCTATAAACCCTTGAGATTGCTCCATGTATACCTCATCTGATATGTATCCATTCAAAAATGCATTCTTTATATCTAGTTGACTTAGAGTCCATCCTTTTGAAGCTGCAATATCAATGATTGTCCTTATAGTTGACATCTTAGCTACAAGACTGAATGTCTCATCATAATCTATGCCATAAGTTTGGGCATAGCCTTTCACCACCAGTCTAGCTTTGTATCTGGTTATACTTCCATCTACAAGCTTCTTCACTTTATAAACCCATTTATTTCCAATTACCTTGTTACCATTTGGTTTAGAAACAAGTTCCCATGTCTTGTTCTCCTCTAGTGCATTGAATTCTTCCTTCATTGCTTCTTCCCATTGTTTCTTACCTTTTGCTTCATCGTAATTCTGAGGTTCTTCATCATCTTTGACCATATATGCATAGTTCTTCTGAGTTATGTAAGAAGTATCATAAGAATACCTTTCTGGTTGTCTTCTTGTCCTACTTGACCTTCTTGGTTCACATTCTATACAATTCTTCATCAAATATAGGAGTGTCTTCATTTCTTCTTGTTAATCCACTTCTAGATGTGCTTGCTTGCATATAGTCTTCATCTTCATTTACCTGTACAATTCATTTTCCTTTCTCACATCTTCTTACCTCTTCTTCAAATTCTTCAACTGTATGACTTTGATCTGCATACCAACTTTTCTGTTCATCAAATGTAACATCTCTAGAAATAATAAATTGTTTGGTTAGAGGATTCCACAACCTGTAACCTATCTGCTTTTCATCATAGCCAATGAACACATATTTTTCTGCCTTCGGTTCAAGTTTATGTCTAAGTTGTGATGGCACATAAGCATATGCAATTGATCCAAACATTTTACAATGATCTAGTGTTGGTTTCTTACCCCACCAAGCTTCATATGGAGTCATTCCATTTAGAGCTGCACATGGTAATCTATTCACAAGATATGTAGCTGTATTTATAGCCTCAACCCAAAGATAATTTGGACAATTCTTCTCCTTTAGCATAGCTCTAGAAAACTCAACCAAAGTCCTATTTCTTCTTTCTGCTACACCATTTTGTTGTGGTGTATACCTGCAAGTTATTTCTCTCTTAATACCTACATTCCAAAGATAATCATTGAACTCTTGGGAGAAGTATTCTTCCCCTCCATCAGACCCTAATCTCTTAAGATTTTGACCTGTGACTCTCTCTGCACATGCATGAAAATGCTTGAAAGCTCCAAATACTTTTGATCTTTCCTTCAAAACATACAGAGTTATCCATCTTGTAGCATCATCAATGAAAAGGACATAATACCTTGGGCCACAGATAGATCCTTCTTTTGTTGGTCCCCATACATCTGTATGAATGAGCTCTAGTACTCCATCATGTTTGAATCCTTTCTTCTGAAATGGTAACCTATGTGCTTTACCCATCTGGCATGCTTCATATTTATAAATCATATGTTAACTCTGCACATTTGGTAATCCTAGTACAGACTGATTTGCAACCATAACTTTAATTCCTCTTTCATTGAAATGACCTAATCTCTTATGCCAAAGATCAAGTTCTGTAATCACTCCTTCACCATGTGTGAGCAAATCTTAAGCAATGTTCCCTTGCACTCTTAAAGTAAAGAGTCTACCTTCTTTCTGACCACAAACAATCTGATTATATCCATTCTCTGGATCTTCAACAAATACTCCTTCATTTGTAAATTTGACTTGAAAACCTTTTTCAACTATCTACCCCACACTAATCAAGTTTTTAGGTATTGTGGGAACATACAAAACATTGGTGAGCAAATCTGTCCACGCTTGCATTTCACTTTTCCAATTGAATGTACACTATGTCTTGTATTGTCACCTGTTTGAACTGTATGACTAGAAATGCCTTTTTCCAATTCTGACATCAATTCTATGTTTCCTGACAAATGATTAGAACATCCACAATCAATGTAAAATACCTTTAGATCTTCTTTATCTGATGTGCTGATTGAATTCATCATCATTGATGCATGATCTTCATTCTGTGTATCATTTGCATAATTGTTGTAGGTGGTGTTGTAGGATTGATTATGTCCCCAACTTCTTCCTCCACCTCTACCATAACTCCTCTTTGACTTTGTCTACCTCTCTGAGAGTAATTTTGATATCTTCCACCTCTACCTCTGCTATTGTTATTCAGATTTTGATTTGATCCTTGCTGATTGTGCCAAAATTCATGAGCCAAATGATTACTCAATCCACGCATCCAGCAAGCCTTCTTATTGTTATTTTTGATTACCTCTTCCTCTTCCAAAGCCTCTTGGTCTTCCTTTTCTAGTGCCTTTACCTCTAGCATAATAAACTTGAGAACTCGATTCCTCTTCATCCTTTGCTTTACCTTTATCTCTTTTCTTCTTGTTCTTCATGGACATTGCATAACTTTGTCTTTTATCTCCATCTCCCTTCAAGTCTTGCTCAAATGTGAGCATCAAACCAAGCAATTGATTCAAATATGGAACAAAATGATTCAAAGAAAGTTCTGTTGACAAGAGAAAAGGTTTCCACCTTTCATCTCCTCTCAAACCTACAAGTAGTTGAGCAATCAACCTGTGATCCTTGATATTTTCATCTATGGATCCAAGACTATCTGCTAGATCCTTCATCTTAGTGATATAACCACTAATACTTTGACTTGGCTTCTTCTTGAATGTTGTAAACTCTGACCATAGACTTGCTTTCCTTGCTTTGGTAGTACTTTGGAAATGATATTCCAATGCATTCCATATATCTTCAGATGATTCCAATCCTCTGATGTGTGGTAACAAATGATATGAGATTGTATTGTAGATGTAAGCTTTTGCACTTGCATCCTTCTTCTGCCAATGCTTTAAAGCATCCAGTTCTTCTTTCTTTGGCCGGCTTTCATCTTCAAATACTAGCTTCTCTTCTTCACGTGTTACATATACCATGAGATCCTTACTCATAAGTAAGGCTTCCATTCTCGTTACCCATGCAGTGTAATTATCTCTGTCTAGTTTGTCAATGGAGATATGATATACCATACTTCTTTCCTTCTGCTGCAACCTCTGAGCTTAAAGGATAAAGGATAATACCTTTTGGAGTTCTTTGTGTATGAAGATACTTTTGAAGTAACCTACTGATGCCTTGAATCTTCCAATGCTTCAGCTTTGCCGTAACTTCTCGTACCTTTGTCCCCTTCTGCTCTCTAGGACGTTTTTGCTCTAATACCACTTGTCAATGTGTGAAACATCACAAGAAATGAATTAATGTGATACTAGAACACCTCTATGGTCACCATCAACTCAACGCTTCTCGAAACTTTGACAAAAGATTGCTTAAAATGAAAACTTTGCTTCTACAAAAATTTCTAGTCACTAAAATGTCATACCTTCACTCTTTTGCTTATTTCTCTTAGCACATATATTTTCTCCAAGATCTTTTGGTCAATGAACGTAGAAGAGAAGGGCTTTCCAATAAGATATTACTTGCAAGAAATGGATTAATACAACTCACGTTACGGCTTTTACAAGATCACCTTATATGAGCTGCCAAAACTAGAAATTTTGCCTCTTTTAGTAAAATTGAGTGTCTGAAAATGCAAATTCGATGCTTAGCATCGACTTGCAACCAAAAGTCGATGCCAAGCATGGACTTGGTGGTTTTTTAGCCACTTTTTAGCTCCGGAAATATGCGCATGAACACAAGATATGAGCAAGATCACTTTTATGTGGGAAATCGATGCTAGGCATCGACTTTATGTTGAAACTCGATGCCAGGCATCCAGTTGCTCCACAAAGCTCATGTTTTAAGAAGATTCAACAACAAATACAACTCAGAGCATGAGAACAATCACTTATCAGCACAAACTCGATGGTAGAAATCGAGTTTCTTGGAAAACTTCAACTTTTGAACTCATCACACAGTAAGTAAGCATGAAGATGATGGAGAGAGTCTCATACACAAAACGTTACTTAGTTCTTCTCATAGCTATGAAAAAATCAAAAGTTTACATGTGCTTTCTTACTCAGAGAAGCTCGACTATACTCAGTTATACAAAATGAACTCCTACTTGCATTCTCTCTCATCGTGTTAGTTGATACAAACTAACTTATATAGTTTTTCTCAATCTCGTGACTTTTAAAAAACTTCTAGAACTACAGTAAACTAACTTTACAAATATAATACACTTGTGAATTTGTCCCTTCACATAAGCATGTTTCATTGAGCTTCAAAATAACTTGAGTTTAGAACCACAATCTACATCAAATAAAAAACCTTATATTAATAAAAATAATATGAATGTCATTATCATAGTAATAGATATACCTTGAATTTTAGATTTGTAAAATTTAACCATTTCCTTTTGAAGCCTCTCCAAATTGAAAAATATGTTGTTGTACTTTGTGTAGATGAATACCTTTCTAGATGAATTTTTCAACTCTTTTTTTGATGTAGCAGAATGATAAATGCATGTAGGCATAACATCTTTTATATGCAAATAATTTCCAAGATTATTAGCTACATCCTCATTGGTCATATTTTTCTTTAGAGATACCTTGTAAGGGCATGGAAAAATACCTTGCAAAATATCTTTGTTTTGGTGCCTACTTGAAAACATTATACAATGCAGTGAATGCTCTAGTACTAACACCGACTTCATCACATATAATCTATACCTCCGTAGGAGTAATACTATCTTCTAAGTTGCCTGCAAAATCTTTAATCACTTGGGTCTTGATGTCATTTCCTATTGCTGACTCTAAAATCATAAGCACATGTTTGATGCTTAAACAAGAATCTAGAAACTTCAATTGATCCTCTATTGTTGATGAAGCACTGGCATCTTCAACAAATGACTTGCACAATAAGAAACTCGATCTAAAAGTATTTTAACATAAATAAACAAGTGAAACATGAACCTAAGCACATAAACATGTTGCTTCCATGGTCCAACACCAATTGAAAGAGCTTGAAAGGATGATAATGGTTGTTTCCTATATCTCATACCAAGTGGAGTCTCTTTTAGTTGTGTTAGATTCCCTTTTAACTTTGTAATTATGCTCTTCTTTTCTTCCACATATTGTTGGAGTATATTATTTTGCTCTCCCAGAGATTTGATAGCACTTTCTAAAGTGTGTATCTTCAAATGGTTTTGATGACATTGTTGAATCCAATAAGTTGCAATAGATGTTGAATGGCTAGACAATCGCTTGCAATAACCAAGCAATCCAACTTCACTGCTACCAAGGAATTGTAGAAATGTGGAGATACTATGGAATCTTGGATGCGAATTAGACATTGGATCTAAGGGATACAAAGCACCATTGACCCAAAGATCAATATTCTTCTCTCTAGCTACACCTCGTTCATTTTGAGAATCTTTGGCATTGCTACCTCTAGTTGTTGGTGCAAATTCTATTGAAACATGAACATGTACACTCGTTGAACGAGGAGCACGTGTTGGTGTTGATGTCATGTTCATAATACATGTGAGCACCATGATGTTCCAAAACTCAAGCACCAAATACAAAAGAAGCATAGAGATGGCTGGAATGACTTGTACAATAGTTGTATTGCAAGAAAAAAGTGTGTTTTGGTATGTAGATAGGTCAAAATGACTTTTTCCAATGTCCAAGAGTGAAATATAAGGTCTTTTTCAAAAATGCATGTTTTGGGGTGACCAAAGTTAGGATTTTGATGATGTTGCACTTAAATTTTGGAGGGATTTTGAAAAGTATGTTTTTTTAAAGTGTTTCTTACAAAAACTAGACTAAAAAAAGTAACTTCTGACATATGCATAAAAGTATGGGCCATTTTGAATAAAGAATAGCTGAAAATGAGACTTTTTCAGAAGAGTCATTTTTTATTCATATAGATGGATGGATTTGATGAGGTGGAAAGTGGTTTTTCTCTCTCTCTTTGTGCAAAAGAGAGAGATACTTCTAGCTCAGCCTTTAAAAAAAGCCTACTTTAGCCTACTAAAAAGTGCTCTATTAAATGCACTTTTTCCCCTTAACAAAGTACAAGATTAAACTTAATCCCTAAAAATCAGGAATGCTTACAAGGCCCATGCAAGGTTCACTTTTTTCCCTAATGATTCCAAATAGAAGATCTACTAGTGGCTTTCTATTCTCACTTGGGACTGCAACTATTACATGGAGTAGCAAGAAGCAACCCACTGTTGCTTTCTCAACTAGGCTTAGTATAGACATGCTACAATGGCAGCATATGGAGCATCATGGTTAGAGATGCTACTTGCATATTTATGTGTGGAAGTGCAAAAGACAATCATCATGTATTGTGATAATTTTAGCAGCATTGTGTTAGCACCAAATCTTGTTTTTCATGCTAGAAGAAAGCATATCAAGATACGTTATTACTTCATGAGATAGAAGGTATTAGCAAGTGATATTGATCTTGTTTATCTAAGGATAGATGAGCAGGTTGCTGATATGTTTACTAATGCACTTGAGGCAGAGAATTTGAAGAAGTTTTGGAAGATGCTTGGATTAGAGGACATGAGGTTGAGCTTGAGGGGGAGTGTTAAGATATGAAGCTCAACATGTGATGATCGAGGATGACACACATCACTTTTTCATTTCTCTGACATGTATAGTAGTCACACTGGTATATGTCAGTGATACTTCATTGAGCTTTACTAGATTTACCTATCGAGAGTGATGACACATTTGTTTCTTGCCAACTTATTCCTCATTCCCTCCATCACAATCAATCTCAAGCATGGATAAACCCCGCTCACAATGATCCTCCCAAAACGCTTGCATATATCCAATCTCTTCAAGTTCAATCCATGGAATTATGATTGATGATCAAAATTTGATTTGCAAATGAGTTTGATTTTGAGTACAATGGTCTATTAACACCGTTGTGGAAGAAATTCAAACGTAAAATAAAAATGCAAAAAACCTACTCCTAATGGTACAAAAAAATCAAATGAGAAAATGCCAAATATTGGTTCCCAGATCACATGATCCTACCCTAAGAGAGGTTAGAGTGAGGGAAAATGATGGGAATTTTTGCCATAGAGTCCAACAACCTAATTAAAATTAGAATTCAAAAGCACCTTAGGTGACATACTTGCAAGTTCCAAAAAACCATCGTGCAAGTTGCCTAGATGTGGTTGTTAATCTCCTAGGCAATTTTAGCTCAGTGATGAGTAGCACCTCCTTTAATGTCAATCCGGGAAGACGTGAGGATGGTATGATGACCTTGAGCAAGTGAAGGCACAAGTGCGTGAGTGAGAAGCACACTAACATGCACACTCATACACACACATGTGCACACACAGCAAGACAAAGAGAAAGACAATGGAGTTCGTTTAGATTACTTCCAAAATGCTCATACAAGTTCAATTCTATTACAAGCTAACCTCAAAAATGAGCTCTCTAGCTCTATTTATAGTTTTTTGACTAGTTTTTGGCCTTGTCTAGACCTAGTGTCCGGCCTAGTTAAAAATTAGGTTCTCTGGCCTATTTGGAGGTTCAAATGGAGTCTAAAAAATGTGAAAACTGATAGGTAGGTACTTCTAAAGCTCCTCAAGCTCAAGGACTCCTTGGCTTTCACAAAAGGGAGCTACAAAAATATGAAATGGTATTTACAATGGTTTTTAGTGATGAAAATCACTATTTTTGTAAGGATTTCTTCTAATAGTTTGACATACATTTCTTGGAGCTCCTTACTTGCTCCTTCTTCTTGTGGGTCCACCTCTTGGATATGCTTTAGCTTCATGAAAAAATAATGGCCTACTTGCCAGATCTTCGTTGACTACTTTGCCTGCTTGTGCCTTCTCTGCGCTCCGACTCCCTTCGTTGGCTTCCTTGTCTTGTGAGTCCTTCAGTTCCTTGACTGCTGCCAACACCCCCCCCTCTCTCGCGTCTGTCGTCTTTGACAGACCCTTGTTGAGTGGGTCGTTGGATGTAGTACTCCACCACGTCTGTGGCTAAATGATGTTCTGCTATTCTCAACCCTTTGGCCAAATCAGTGAGTAGGGCATCCCAGTCTATTGGCCCTGGAACTTCTGGATGTGGCATACATAGCTTTTCTGAATGTAGAGCTTGTTCCACTGCAAATAACTGTAATAGGTGAGAGGGTCTGGGAATGAATATCTCTGAATGATATTCCCAGAATCCTGTGCTAAACATTTCTTCAAACGTATGTTTGAAGCAGGCAGGTAGATACTTTATACGAGCATGCCATGCATATATGACGTTAATGGATGGTGTGGTGCTCATATCGTAGACAAGGTCCTGATTCCCTTCATTAAATCCAATAGCCAAAAGATGAGGTTCTTTGATATTCCTAAATGTCTTGAATGTAACCAGCATGAGCTCAAAAATTTTGAGGCACATCTGTGCCATGACATCTGGGACATTCTTGAATCTGACTGCCTAGTGTCGGATGGTTGAAATCATGTAGTTGACTGTGGGTTGGCCATGAGGAGGTGCTAGGTACACATAATTTAGCCACTTTTCACATCCTTTAACCGTCAAAATTGTTTTGGTGTACTTCGGCCAAGACCTTCTTTGAAAGACAGGGCAGTAGCAGGGGTTATACTTGATATATAAAGGCATGTTATTCCACGTGCATACCATCTCGGGGTAGGTTTCAAGCAGACGGATCCTCCAAGTAGGTTGATGTATATTCCCCTGCTTGGCACTTGCAGGGATATCATCCGGTGCAAACTGTGTCGCCGAGGTTGGTTCTTTTGTTGTGCGTTGCTTGATTTCAGCATTGTAATCTGCCATTAATACACAGAATGGAACATACATATCATAGGACGTGCCAATCCACCTATGATGGGAGAGGTTTCTGAAGTAATCCGATTTTATGACGACTTCTTCCAATCGTGACATAGACGCTATCTGAACTGCAACTCTCTGAGCATCATGGGTTGTAGCAACCTTCTCCAACCTTTGCATCCATTAAGGCGCTTCGATCTCAATCGTGTCCATTCCTTCTTCTGTTTGCTTACCTCCGGGTGTTGGCATGGGGACATATGGGTCTTCAAAAGTCTCCTCCACTTCAATTGGCACTAAGTCTTCAGGTTCCGATTCCACTAGGGGAGAGGGTTGACGCTCGTATTGGAGAACTTTACTTCGTAGTTCTTCTAGTTCTGCTCTGAGTTCTGTGACTTCTTCAGATGTGTCAGCTACTGTTGTGACTCTGTTTGGTGACTCCTGCTGAGTTGCCAGTTGCTTTAGTAGATCATCTCTTTCTCTTTCTAATGCTGCGTGGGCTTCCAGGAGGTCGGCATGGGTTTCCAACACAGTTTGTATATTCTCCGAGGGAATGGCCTTGAAATTCTCTGGGTCGATTTCATGCGGGTAACCTTCCATTGCTACTTCTAGGTTTTCTTCGTTCTGTTTCTGTAGTCTTTTATTTTCTTCGAGTGCTCCGAACATGTGCTTCCGTAATAAGGCGAGATTGCATCGAAGCTTGAGATTGTCTATGATCTGAGCATGTAACATGTCATCGAGCTGTTGTTTTTCTTCATTATCCGACTGGGGTGGATTGGCAACTAATTGATCATGTTGTGCTTGCAATGTAGTATACTGCTGTTGTAATAGCCGCTTCTCCCTCTCTAAGTCAATGAATCTTGCTTGGAGTTGTTCATGGTTTCTGAAGAGGCTCATATGTTGTGCGTCTAGGTGCTGGTAATGCTGTTGCAGTTGAGACATACACTGGTACATATTGTTAAATACATTATTAATGGGAGTGGATGCGGGAAAGGTGTTGAATGCAGAAGGGAAGGGAAAAGGGAATGGGAGCGTGTATGTTGTGCTTGAAAAAGGTGAAGTGGGTGGTGGGGGAATGGGAGATTGTGGACGTATGGGGGGAGGGAGAGGTGCAGAGGTGGGTGATATGTCCATGAGATCAAAAGGGGATGCAGTTGTGGGAGTGATTGTGAACATGGGAATTGTGGGTGCGGTGATGGGGGTGAAGGTGTAAAGTGGTGTGTGTAGTTGTGAATATGAATTGCTCGGAAGTGTGATTGGGGGGATGGGGTTTTCCGTGGCTACAGCTAGAATTACAGAGTCAGTAGTAGTGTAGACAAGAGAGGTGGTGATTGGTTGTGTAGCTTGTGTGGGTTGACTAACGGTCTCTGCTTCAGTATGGGAAGTGGACCCTAGGGCGGTGACAATAGTGGTTACACTGGTAGTGGGAGGTGAAGGTGGTGGAGTTGGAGGGGGAGGGGGTAAGAGGGGTGACGGGGGTGCACTGGATGTATGGGCTTCCTCAGTGTCATGAATGGTATGAGCTGTGCCCGTGGTTGTGGATGTGGTGCCCTATGGTTCTGATATTAATACATTCATTTGTTTTCCTGATCGAGGGGGGCGTCTACCGTATCGTCGCTCCGATCTTCTCGAGTGTGCAAGAGCTGTATGCACCGTCTCAGGTACCCCCAATGCATCAGCAATCATTTCAAGGGTTGCCCTGTATTGCTCATCTACGCCTTCGTCTTCCAAGATTTGGTTCATCAGGGCCTTTCCTACTGCCAAGGATAATTTGTGTTGTTCTTGAACTCGATTGATGGTATCGTATAATCTCTTCAATTGCTTTGTATAAGCAGGGGCTCCTTCAAGTCCCTTTACAACCTCTTGCTCATATTCATACTCTTCTTCATCAGACAGTCCTTCTTGTTCCTCCTCTTGCTCCTCTTCCTCATCATCCTCCACTTCGACTACTGTTGGTTGGACTGGATGGGGTTGGACGGTATCTGTCTGGTGCCCGCTTGCCTGCTTTGCTTCCACTTCTAAATTGGTAGCATTGATTATTCTGGCCACCTCCTCATCTGTTAGATCTTCTAATGTAAAGCCATGAGGGAACTCTAAGTCAGTCGGTACCGATGGAAACACTAGATTCGGGCCTTCTGTGCTGTGCCTTGCTAACCTTATAGTGAATGGTTGCACTCAATTGGGAAGTCGTGGGGTGGTTTCTGGTGTCAATGTAGCACCTCCGGCCTGTGCACAAGGCATCTGAACTGCACCTCGCATTTTCTTGGATGGAGGCCCTGCGGTTGATAGTCTGCATTGAAATTCTTGCACCTTGGTCCAAACAAGCGCCCATTGAATTGGCACATCATATGCCAAACACCTGTAAACGATCCTCGTGAGAGCACAACATCCATACAGTACCGATTTTTGCTTCTTATACCACCGTTGATGTGCCAAGTGGATTTGGTCAATAATCTAGTGAAGCATGTTGATTGTTAGATCGAAGGCGTCTACTAAATATAGACTGAACCATATCTTCTTGGGTGGCATTGTGAACCTCTCTTGAGTGGGGAATGCAAAATGTTGCATGACCATTCGCAAGTGAATGGCAATAGTCGGTGTCATTGCCACCATGTCTTTTAGTTTCGTCAGATTCTTGTTTTTCATGTTATCTGGGACCATTGTCTCTTTTTCGGTGGGGATATGCATACCTTTCATGTCGAGGGCTTCTCTTACCAAATTATTCGTCAATTTGAACCGCTTCAGCTCATTGCCCCTTGTGAGAGATGGGAGGACAAAGGTGTTGTATCCCTTTTTCTGTTTGCTCAGAGTGAGGGTGCTAATCAAATACGAGCATCTAAGAAAGTTGAGGTTTAGCAATTGGGCTTTGAAGTAATCGTATAGTCCCGCCTTCTTCCATATTGGTTTCAACCCTTCATTATTTTGAAGTCTCTCAAATTCCATGGTGAATAAGTGATACGTGCCCCAGCGCCCGTTGAACTCTATCTCTGCCTCCCATAGGTAAGTGCCTTCTCCCAGAGGTCCTGCCACGTCACTAAAACAATGTGAGTTTTTGCTGACTGGCATTGTGTGCCCCTGTGGAGGATTCTGCACCAGTATGGCATGTAATGCTCTCAATGCCACTGGACGCACCTTCAATTCCTCCTCAATAGGAAGACTTTCAATATCCACAATCTGAGGGCTCGTGCCCACCTGGGAGCTAGTTCCTGCCTCGGCCATATCGAGGAAACTGGTCACTAGTTTTGTGAGAATATACAAATGAATGTTAACATTGCTAACGGACACCAAGCGTTCATGTGTTCCCGTTACAACATTAACATGATTTTAGTGATAAGTTAGTAGGTCAATAAGTGCTCGGTGATCGTGTGTGTAGTTAGAGAATGGATAATCCTAAGAGCTAACTGGAAAGATGCGGTGTATGAGTGATGTAGTTAGTAAGTGGGTATGAATTTACAAATGAGGATCGAGGGGTTTATTACACGTTTTGGGCTGCCAAACAAACAAAATGGATGTTGGTCTTCATTTTGTGGAGACTCTGGAAGGCTTTATAAGAGTGTCTGCTTGGAAATGAGGCTTTTTAGGGACCCATTTACAAGTGATTCTACTTGTGCCCATGGAGGAATATGTGTTCGTGCGTGATGTATAAGAATGGGTATCAGATGTTCGAGTGAGTGAACCATGTTGTACAGGGTGTGGCCTCTGTGTAGCTATTTGAGCCTGCAAGCAAGCCTTACGCACCCAAATTTGTCTTGATTGTGGGCTAGCCTTCATCGGCTTCTTGGGTACTCAAATAGACTTCACTTTCGCAGAAGAATTTCTGAAAGACTTCTTATTAGTGTCGTGTTGTTGATTACTAATAAGAAGTTTTGCCCGTGTGGTTGGCTTGATCGCAACAGGTTGTTCGCCTTTCCGCACCCACACTTGTTTCAATGGCTAAGACATCCTGCTTCTCACGTTCTTTTGGCCTCCAGCATAGGTAGTCTTCTGTATTTGATCTCCCGTTGGTTGCTGCATCCCTCTGGCCTTTGGAAAAGAAGGGAGTTCGGTTGTGTCCTTGACTTCTTTATTGAGATCATCATTCCTCTGCATCACATAGTTTTGGACAAGAACAGCATGGTCATCTTCATGTGTACTCCTAGAAGGACCGGGAGTGTGTGCCTTGCCTAATTCCTTGAGTGCTTCATTTTCTAACTCAATTGTAATGTGTTCCTCATTGACCCAAACCTAAAGAAGTCCACTCCTTAGGTTTAAGTTGACTGCATGGTCATAGATCCAGTCTTGACCCAAGACCAGAGGCTCAGTGAGGTCCTCATCTTGACACACTAGTACTTTCACTATCATTAAGACATCTTGAATGTGGAGGGGAAGCTCCACCTCGCCCATGCAAGGGGTTTCCACACCTCCCAATCCTATGAGATATGCCTCTACAGGATTGAATTTTAATTTCAATTCTTGACAGTAAGAGAGTCTCACTGCACTAGTGGCTGCACCTGAGTCAATCAATGCTCGCACAGTCTTTGCACTAATTCCTTGTCCTATCTCTAAGCTCACAAATGGACGTCAACCGATTATTCTATGGGCAATTATTCCGAAGACTTCACACATTGTCATATGATATCCTGGGTCCGCATAGTCATCTGCCTTGGGCTGATCCCTACCCTGTCGTCTCAACTTCATCCTTTTGATGCATTCTAAAGCTTCTGCTCGAATTCGCCTTTCTTCCGCTTTGCGTTTTTTGGCAATGTTGAGTCGATTTAGCATCTCTTCAGTCAGAGGTTCCTGATATAACTTGACTCTGCACCCGCTTATGTAGCTAGGTAGAATATCGCCTTCTAATGTGGCTAGTTGTACTGCTCCACTCGTTGAGATCCTATTTATGATCATAGGTCCATAGCCACACTTCTCTAATTTGCTCGCATGTTGTTTCAAGGTGTAGACTAAAACTAAATCTCCAGCCTTCAAGCCTTTATCCTTAACATGGGTGTCAAAGTATGCCTTCTGTCGCTTCTTAGCTGCATATATCCCTGCGGCAGCCCTCAATCTTGTTTCTCCTAATCGCTCAAGGTCAAAGATCCTAGAGGAGAGCTCATGGCCCATCCACTCGTGCTCTTGTGCTACCTTTAGTGTAGGTATCAAGAAGTCCAATGGTAGCACTGCGTTTTGGCCAAACACCATCTGAAAAGGAGTGGCTTGGAGTACCGTTTTGTAGGCAACTCGGTATGCCCAAACAACATGGTGTAGCTGTTTGTCCCAATCAGAGCGTTTATTATTCACCAATTTAGTCAGCACATTGCATAGGATCTTATTTGTGCTTTTAGCTTGCCCATTAGCTTGTGGATGATAGGGGCAGACTTCTTGTGTATAACCAAGAATTCTTGGAGCAGATTTTCAATAACTTCATTCAAGAACTGAGTCCCTCTATCACTAACTAGCTCAATAGGTAGCCCGTATCTAGTGAACACATTCTCAAATAAGAACTTAGCGGTCGTCTGAGCATCGTTCTTTGTGGTACCTTTCACTTCTACCCACTTGGTTAAATAGTTTGTGGCCACAATGATATATTCAGCATGTGAACCCTTAGCTGGGGGATTAATAGGACCTACAAAGTCTATTCCCCACTTGGAGAATGCACCTCCACCCATCATAGGTTTCAGAGGCATCTCATCTTTGCGTATAGGATACTGAGTTCGCTGACAAACGTCACACCGTTTCACATAGGTATGTGCATCCATGTGAGGAGTTGGCCACCATAATCCTGCAAATAGGATTGCCTTGATCACCCGGTCTAGTCCAAAATGTCCTCCTGCTACACCTTGGTGAGCAGTTTCCAAGATCTTAAGATATTCGCTCTCATGGACTCATAACCTGAGGTAACCATCTTTACCCCGCTTGTATAGATTATCACCAATAAGTGAGTAGTCTAGGGCTTCTTGTTCTAGACTTCTTTGTCTGGCCAATGTCATATCTTGTGGGAATGTTTTCGTCCTAAGGAAGGCTACTAGTGGCTCACTCCAACTCGGCACTATGGACACTTGATAGAGAGTGGCATGTTCCACAGATGGTTTAGTGCAACAGATTGGGCATTGTAGCTCAGTGATGAGTAGCACCTCCTTTAATGTCAATCCGGGAAGACGTGAGGATGGTATGAAGACCTCGAGCAAGTGACGGCACAAGTGCGTGAGTGAGAAGCACACGCATGCACACACATACACACACACGCGCACACAAGGCAAGACAAAGAGTGAGAATCAATGGAGTTCTTCAATTACTTTCAATATGCTCTTACAAGTTCGTTTCAATTACAATCTAACCTCAAAAATGAGCTCTCTAGCTCTTTTTATAGTTTTTGACTAGGTTTTGGCCCTGTCCAGACCTAGTGTCCGGCCTAGTTAAAAATTAGGTTCCAGGGCCAATTTGAGGGCTTAAACGGCGTCTAAAAAATACGAAAATTGATATGTAGGTACTTCTAAGGCTCCTCAAGCTCAAGGACTCCTTGGCTTGCACAAAATGGAGCTACAAAAATATGAAATGGTATTTACAATGATTGTTAGTGATAAGAATCACTGTTAAAAGATGTTGATTTGGAAGAATTTTGAAGGGCCTATCTGCCAGATTTGCGTCGACTGCTTTGTCTACTTACTCCTTCACTTTGTTCTGACTCTCTCCGCTGGCTTCCTTGTCTAGTCGGTCCTTGGGTGCCCATACTGCTCTCTATCTGCCAGATTTGCATCGACTGCTTTGTCTACTTACTCCTTCACTTTGTTCTGACTCTCTCCGCTGGCTTCCTTGTCTAGTCGGTCCTTGGGTGCCCATATTGCTCTCAACACCCCCCCCTCTCTCGCGTCTGTCGTCCCTGACAGACCCTTGTTGCTGGGAGTGTTGGATGTAATATTCCACAACCTGAGTGGCTAGCTGATGTTCTTGTAAGCGTAGTCCTCTGGCCAAATCTATCATCATACGATCCCAATCGATTGGTCCTGGAATGTCCGGATGTGGCAGACGTAACTGATCTGCATGGATCGCTTGTTCTACTGCGAATAGATGTAGCAAATGTGTGGGTCTGGGAATGAAAATTTCGGAATTGTATTCCCAGAATCCCGTAGAGAACATTTCCTCAAATGTCTGCTTGAAGCATGCGGGCAAGTACTTTATTCGTGCATGCC
Organism: Ceratopteris richardii; assembly: GCA_020310875.1. NCBI lineage: Eukaryota > Viridiplantae > Streptophyta > Polypodiopsida > Polypodiales > Pteridaceae > Ceratopteris > Ceratopteris richardii. The sequence continues at coordinate 101,673,896 of CM035411.1, read as the reverse complement.
AAGCAAAGATGATAGTGACCGAGGGGGTTTGGCTCATGTCGTAGACTAAATCCTTGTTGCCTTGAGAGAATCCAGGGGCAGAGATGTATGGAGCTTGGACATTCCGAAAGGTTTTGAAGACAATGGTCATGAGCTCGAATATCTTCATACACATTTTCGCTGCTATGTCGGGTACATTATTTAGACGTGTAGACCAGTGTCGAATTGTTGATATCATGTAGGCTACGGTTGGAGTCCCTCGAGGTGGAGCAAAATATGGGTAGTTAACCCAAGCCGAGCACTCTTTATTGTTGCGTACCTTGATTGCAAATGCTTGCCAGGATCTGCGACGTACCACTGGACAATAGCATGGATTATACTTGATATATAGTGGCATGGTTGCCCAAGTACTCATCATCTCTGGATAATCGGTGAGTAGACGTGCACGCCAATTAGGTTGGAAGATCGAGCCAGCACGTGCATCTGTCGGTAAATCCCCTATCTCAAATTGAGTGGCGAATGTGGGCTCCTTCCCTGTATGTCTTTTGACTTCTGCATTATAATCATGTAGTAAGACAAAATAAGGCATGTATTGCGACTCTGATGTTGTGATTAACCGTTGATGGGATAAATTTTGAAAGTAGGAAGACCGAAGGACAGTTTCTTCCAGATTTGTGAGAGATTGCATTTGCACGGCCACACGATCATCATGTGTCTTGCCCACTTTCTCGACCCTTTTGACCCAATCTGGAACTTGAATTTCTAACGTGTCTTGTCCTTCTTCTGTGGTTCGACCACCAGGCGTCGGCATAGGCTCGTATGGCTCTTCATAGCTATCATCGATGGGGATTTCCACTACTATTTTAGGTTCTGGTTCTTCAATGGGCGAGGGTGGCCTTTCATATGGTAGGAGGCGTGCTTGGAGTTCTGCCACCTGTTTTCGGAGGGTCTCTACTTCTTCTGTAGAATGTTGCAAGATTGCTTGCTCCTGTTGAGCTGTGGGGACACCGGCTATCTGTTTCTTTAGATCTGCACATTCAGTCTCTAGCTTTTCATATGACTCCAAAAAATTTGCATGCTCCTCAAGTAAGATGCGAATGTCTTCCGATGGGACTGCTCTATATCTGGTAGGGCTAACGGTTGCTCCTACGGTTCCTTCCATGGCCGCTTCAAAGTTGTCTTGGTTTTGTTGTTGAAGTCGTTTATTCTCTTCTAGTGCTGCGGCCATATGCTTCCTTAATAGCCCAATGTTGCGTCTGAGTGTAGCGTTAGAGATCATTTGCGCTTGAAGCACTGTTTCTAGTTCTTTGACTGCTTGGTCATCTACTGTTGATGTCTTTGATTCCAGTTCGGAGTGAGCCTGCTGTAGGGTGGTATGCTTGGCGAGGAGCGTCTGGTAGTCAGCTTCAAGAGTGGTGACTCTAGCTTGTAGACGTTGAGATTCTGCTTGGAGTGCCGTAGTGCGTTCGTCCAATTGATGGTACTCTTGTTGCAGTTGATGTGCACACTGAAGTAAGGTGTTGAACGTGCTATTTACATTATGAGATGCAAGGGGAAAAATTTGAAATGCAGGGGAGGTGGGATTGGGTAGGGGGGTAGTGAATGTTGTGTGTGCCAATGATGTGAGTGGTGAGGTGGGGGGCAAGGGAGGGGAAGATGGTGGAATTGTGGGGAGAGGTGCTGTGGTTGGGGAAATGTCCATTGGGTCAGACAAGGTGGTGTGTACAGGGGCTACCATGTAGGTGGGTATGGTAGGTGAAGTGAGTGTGGTGTTCGTGTAAATTGATGTCGTTGCGAACATCGGAGAAATGTGTCTCGGAAACATTGGAGAGCGGGTGAACTGCTCCACAACGGACGGGTATTGGGGTGGCGCGGTCAGGTTGAAAGAGGTGTAGGGGCCACATGGGAAGTGAGGGTCATGGAATGGAGGTACCCGTATTGGGGGATAGGTCGGGAAACACAGGGTGCCTTCTGTGGGTGCTGGGTTTCCAACTGCACTTGGAATTATGGGATGGCCAGTCATGGGTTCAGAGGATAGACGGGACGAAGTGTACAAGGGATTGGTGACGAAGGAGAAGAGGGTGTCTTGTGAGGTGGGTTCTCGAAATGAGAATGATTTGAATGAGGATGGGTTATAAGTGAAGGTAGAGGTGATGATTGTCGTTTCTTCCAAGGTGGGAGGTGGTGGTGGGGGTGGAGAAGGTGGCGATGGAGGATGCTGGGGTGAGATGGGTGATGTCTGAACGAAGGTTTCGGCGGAGAGGTCAGTGGTGGTTGTGGGGGTGGCTGTATCAATGGGTACTTCTTGTTCTGTGACGGGTATCCTGATAGTCTTTCCTGCTCGTGGTAACGTGTCCACTCTGCGTTTGTCGTACCTTACGGACTGGCGGACTGCGGTGTGGACAGCCTCTGGAACTCCTAAAGAGTTTGACACTAATTTGAGGGTGTCAATGAAGTGTTGGTCCACCCCTTCATCTAATAGCATTTCTTGCATCAAAGCTTGACTTGATACCAGAGAGAGTTGATGCCTTTCTTGTACTGCTTTGATAGTGTCGTATAGCCTTCGTAGTTGAGCTGTATATGCTGGTGCACCTACAAGTTCTGGCACTTCTTGTTGCTCCTCTTGGTGCTCTTGATCATAATCCTCCTCATCATCCTCCTGTTCTTCATCTCCGTCATCCTCTGCATCCACTTCAACAGGTGTGACAGGTGCTTGGGAGGTTGTGGCCTGCGTTTGCACGTTTTCCGCTTGTTGTGCCTCTTCTGCCTCCAACTCTACATCTTGTAATAGTTGTTCGAAATCTTCATTAGTGAGTTCTTCCAAAGGTGCACCACTAGGAAATTCAAGATCGGTTGGAATGGGAGGGAATATCAGGGTGGAACCGTCGGTGCTGCGTCTTGGAAGTCGGAGTGTGAATGGTCGGACTCTTCGGGGTGGAGGGGTGACGTCTGGTGTTAGGGTGGCTCCACGTGGTTGAGCACATGGGACTTGGACAGTGCCTCTCATCTTCTTAGAAGGGGGTCCAGTGGATGTCCTGCCTCTAAACTGCTCAACCCGATTCCACATTAGGGCCCGTTGGATCGGAATGTCATAAGCCAAACACCTATAAATGATTCTTGTCAGAGCACAGCAACCATATAAAACCTGTTTCCGCGGCCAGCGTTTGTGAGCTAGGTGTATCTGATCAATTATCCAGTGGGGTAAGTTGATGGTGAGGCTCTGTGTCTCTGCCAGATACAAGCTAAACCAAATCTTTTTGGGCGGCATGGTGAATCTATCTTGTGCCGGGAAAGCAAAGTGTTGCATGCACATGCGAAGGTGTATTGCAATATTAGGCGTCATGGATACCATGTCCTTGAGTTTGGTGAGACTTCGATTCTTCATGTAATCTGGTACTAGGGTTTCCTTTTCTGTAGGAATATGCATTCCGCGCATATCTAGAGCCTCTCTCACCAAATTGTTTGATAGCCTGAACCTCTTGAGCTCATTCCCCTTTGTCAGAGATGGAATCACGAATGAGCTTGCACCTTTTGGGTTCTGATTTGGAGTCAAGGTGTTGATGAGATAGTAGCATCGCATGAAGTCAGGTTTTGGGAGTCGGGCACTGAAATAGGCACTCAATCCTGCCTTTTCCCATATCGGACGTAGACCTTCGGCATTTTGTAATTTCTCAAATTCTCTTGTAAAGAAATGGTATCTGCCTTGCTTCCCATTGAAGTCCAACTCTGATTCCCATAGGTACGTTCCTTCACCCAAGGGTCCTGCCACCTCGGTAAACCAATGTGAAGTCTTTCCCACGGGCATGGTGTGGCCACGCGGAGGGTCCGCAATAGGTATGATTTTGACGGCCTGCAATTCTTCTGGTCTTTCAATTGTCTCAGGCAAAACGGGTAAACTGTCCAAGTCCACCACTTGCGGGCTTGTTTCTGTGTGAGAGCTAGTTCCTGCTGCCTCCGCCATGTTGAAAATGTCGCAGCTGATTCTGTGAGAATATATGAATAAACGTTAACATTGCAATGGACACAAAATTGACATGGTGTCCCTTGTTACAACAATAACTTAAAGTTCGGGAGTGGTTAGGGGTTAATAAGTGCTCGGTGCTGGTGTGTGTAGTTAGGAGTTAGGTAGACCTAAGAGCTAAGTGAAACGATGTGATGTGAGAGTGAAGCGGTTAGTAGGTGGTCGTGGATTTACAATCGGGGTCCGGGGGTTTGTTACAAGTCTTGGGCTGCCAAATGCAGTGGATGGGTTTTGCTCGTGGTTCCGTAGAGACTCTCGAGAGCTTTATAGGTGTGTCAGCTTGAACATGAGGCCTTTTAGGGACCCAGTTACAAATGATTCTGTTCGTGCTCATGTGCCTTGGTGTTGAAAATGAGTGGATGTAGGCTCTGCGAGTGAATGGATCATGCGGTGTAGGGTGTGTTCTTGGTGTAGCTATTTGCGCCCGCAAACAAGCCTTAGGCACCCAAATTTGTCTTGATTGTGAGCTGGCCTTCATCGACTTCTTGGGCACCCGAATAGACTCCACGTTAGCAGATGAGCGTCTGAAAGACTTCTTATTATTATCGGGTTGTTGGTCACTAATAAGAGGCTTTGCCGTGTGGTTGGCCTAAGTGCAACCGGGTGTTCGCCTTTCCGCACCCACACTTGGTTCACTTGCTGAGACATTTTGCTATGCAGGTACTTTTGACTTCCGGCATAGGTAGTACTCTGCTTCTTCTGCCTTTGATCCACTTTTGGTTGCTGCCTCCTTCTGACCTTTGGAAAAGAAGGGAGTTCCGTTGCATCCCTGACTCCTTTTTTGCATCCATCATTCCTCTGCAACACATAGTTTTGGACAAGAACAGCATGGTCATCTTCATGTGTACTCCTGGAAGGACCAGGAGTCTGTGCCTTTCCTAGTTCCTTGAGTGCTCCATTATCTAACTCTACTGTAATTCGACTATGATTGACCCATACCTGAAGAAGTCCACTTCTTAGGTTCAAGTTGACTGCTTGGTCATAGATCCAGTCTTGACCCAAGACAAGGGGTTCCGTGAGGTCCTCATCTTGACACACTAGTACTTTAACTGTCATTGCCTCATCATGAATGTAGAGGGGAAGTTCCACCTCGCCCATGCAAGGGGTTTTCACGCCTCCCAATCCTATGAGATACGCTTCCACAGGATTGACAGTTAACTGCAACTCTTGACAGTAAGACAATTTAACCGCACTAGTGGCTGCACCTGAGTCAATCAAGGCTCTTACGGTCCTTGCACTCTTTCCTTGTCCTATATCTAGGGTTATGAAAGGACGTCGATCAATTATCCTATGCGAGCTTGTTCCTGCGACTTCACACATGGCCATAGGATATCCTTGATCTGCATAATCATCTATTCTAGTCTGATCTCGGCCTTGCTTTCGTAACTTCATCCTTCTGATGCGTTCTAAAGCTTCTGCTTGAGCTTCTTCTCAAATTCGCTTTTCTTCCTCTTTGCGTTTCTTAGCAGTGTTGAGTCGGCTGAGCATTTCCTCCGTGAGGGGTTCCTGATACAACTTGACTCTGCAACCGCTAATATAGTTTGGGAGAACATCACCCTCTAACGTGGCTAGTTGTACTGCTCCGCTCGTGAAGATCCTATTGATGATCATAGGTCCGTAGCCTCTCTTTTCTAGCTTCCTTGCGTGTTGTTTCAGTGTATAGACTAAAACTAGATCTCCTGCTTTCAAACCCTTATCCTTCACGTGGGCATCAAAGTATGCCTTCTGTCTCTTCTTGGCTGCATATATTCCTGCAGCGGCTCTCAGTCTTGTTTCTCCTAATCGTTCAAGGTCAAAGATCCTAGAGGAGAGCTCATGACCTGTCCATTCGTGCTCTTGTGCTACTCTTAATGTAGGGATCAAGAAGTCCAAGGGTAACACAGCGTTTTGGCCGAATACCATCTGAAAGGGGGTGGCTTGGAGTACCGTTTTGTAGGCAACTCGGTATGCCCAAACAGCATGGTGTAGCTGTTTGTCCCAATCAGAGCGTTTAGTGTTCACTAATTTTGTCAGTACATTGCATAAGATCTTATTAGTGCTCTCAGCTTGTCCATTAGCTTGAGGGTGATAGGGGGCAGACTTCTTGTGTATTACCAAGAATTCTTGGAGTAGATTTTCAATCACTTCGTTCAAGAAATGAGTGCCTCTATCACTTACAAGCTCTATAGGTAGCCCATATCTCGTGAATACATTCTCAAACAAGAATTTAGCAGTTGTCTGAGCGTCATTCTTTGTCGTAGCCTTTACCTCTACCCACTTAGTTAGATAGTCTGTTGCAACAATGATGTATTCCGCATGAGAACCCTTGGCTGGGGGATTAATAGGACCTACGAAGTCTATTCCCCACTTAGAAAGTGCATGTCCACCCATCATAGGTTTCAATGGCATCTCATCTTTTCGTATAGGATACTGAGTTCTCTGACAGACATCACACCGTTTCACATGGGTATGTGCATCCATGTGAAGGGTCGGCCACCAGAAGCCCGCAAATAGTATTGCCTTGATCACCCGATCTGGTCCAAAATGTCCTCCTGCTACACCTTGGTGAGCAGTTTCTAAGATCTTAAGATATTCACTTTCATGGACACATAGCCTCAGGTAACCATCTTTACCACGCTTGTATAGATTATCACCAATGAGGGAGTAATCCAGGGCTTCTTGTTCTAAACTCCTTTTCCTAGCCAGAGTCATGTCTGGCGGGAATGTGTTTGTCCTTAGGAAGGATACTAGAGGTTCGCTCCAATCTGGCACAATGGATACTTGATAAAGAGTGGCGTGTTCCACTGGTGGTTTAGTGCAACAGATTGGGCATTCCTTGCACAACTTTTGGACGTCAGCTTCCATAGTTGGCCAATGTAATCCGAGTCTCTTTAGGGTCTGTAAAGTTCGTTGCTTTGAGTAGTGTTGCTCTAACGCACCTACATGTGCTGATTGCAACCATTTAGCGTACTCATCCTCTTCTACGCAACAAGCCAAGATCCCTTGATCTGTGTGCTTGTACATACTTCCTGCCATGATGTGGTACTTTTGGGCTTTTACAACCTCTCTATTCCGTGTGTTTACCGCTGGATGGTTAGGCCCGTATGTCAATACTGGTACCAATGGCTTAGCCCATCGCGGTACAACTTCCAAATTAAACAAGTAAGCATCAGGAAGGTCATCTGACACTCCTTGTGGGGCTTCTCCCAATGTGAGCCTAGAGAGGTGATCTGCTCTCAAGTGAGTCCTCCCTTTCCTTACCACAACCTCAAAATCATATTCCATTAACAAGAGAAACCATCTCACTAATCTTCCTGTATTGCAAGGCTTGTTTACGAGGTATAGCAATGCTTGATGATCCGTAAAAAATTTAAACTTATTTGCAAGCAAATAGTGTCTAAATTTCTTAACTGCATATACCATGCCTAAACCTTCTCTCTCCGTAGTGGTGTAATTTCGTTCAGCCGCATTCAACTGCCTACTGGCATAGGCAATTGGAAGATCCATATTACCTTCACCAGTAGGTTGTGCAAGTACACATCCAATAGCATAATTGGATGCATCCACGTGAACATGGAATGGCTTATTCCAATCTGGTGTGGTCAAGATTGGTGCTGAACATAATCTTCGTTTAAGCTCCTGGAAAGAATTCTCACATTCATCCGTCCACTCAAAGTTAGTCAGAAGTCCGTACATGGGCTTTGCAATGACAGCATACATGTGTATAAATTGTCGGTAATAACCACAGTGCCCCATGAAAGCTTGTACTTCCTTGACATTCTTTGGCCTAGGTAGATCTGCTATGGCTCTAACTTTTTCTTCGTCGGTAGATATGCCATTCTTTGACACTATGTGTCCTAGAATCTTGCCTTGCCTGACCATAAAAACGCACTTTTCTGGGTTCAGGCAGACTTGATATTCTCTACATTTGTCAAAGATTTGTCTGAGTTCAGGAATATGGGTTTGTCTAATATTGGAATGAGCACAAAGATCATCAACATAGACTTCTAAACTCTTCCTCAGGAACTCCTTAAACACATGGCACATCAGCCTCTGGAAGGTAGCTGGTGCGTTGGTAAGCCCAAATGGCATTACTCTAAAGGCAAAAATGCCCCATTCTGTGGCAAAGGCTGTCTTATGCTGATCCTCTGGAGCTATGGCTACTTGATTGTAGCCCGAAAATCCATCAAGGAAGCTGTACACTTCCTTGCCTGCCACTCTTTCTAAGAGATGTTCTGTGATGGGAAGCGGATAGTTATCTCGAATAGTGGCTGCATTAACCTTCTTCAAGTTAATGCACACGCGCAGTTTGCCATTCTTCTTGGGCACCACTACGATGGGTGATACTCACTCAGTGTGCTCAATTTCATAGATAAATCCAGCTTCGACCAGTCTATCTATCTCTTCTTTGATCTTAGCAGCATAATTATCGTTATATGTATAAGGCTTTTGCTTAGAGGGTTTAGCGTCTGAAGTCATGGGAATAGTGTGTGAGCATATGTCAGGGTCAACACCTTTCAAGTCCTTGTAACTCCAAGCGAATACATCTCTGTATTCTCTTAGCAAGGCAATTAATGCATGCTCTTCTTCCTCTATTAGGTCATGGCCTATGTACGTGCATCTCTCCTCTCCTTCTTCTAGGGCCACTACTATTTTCTTGGTGGTTTCTTTGTTATCATAGGCCTCTCCTGATTGTGCCTCTCGTTTAGGCATTCTAATCATGACTCTCCTGTCATCTATCTCATACTTCTTAAAATTTTCTGGGACCTCAAACAAAGATTCTTCCTCTTCTGGTGAGACTTCTCTCTTCTTTCGTTTCTTTCCTTCTTCCTTTGGGCTCACATGTGTCGCTAATCTTACATCATTTGTAAGCTCTCCATGCCTCTGGGGTTGAAATTCTACTTCATGGAAGTATTCTTCATCTGATGCAAATGGTGGGTCCATAATGATAGACTCGAGATCGGAATCACTTGCATCCTCAAATGCATCAGGGCTAGGTTCGCATTCTTCTAGAAGTGCCTCTCCCATGATTGGCTCTATGGAGAAGACTGAAATGTCATAGCCATCCTCATCACAGTGGGGTGTCCATTGTTCCTCATTGATGGCTACATCCATTGTTGCTAAAATTTCTGCCCAGCCATGGGGTTCAAATTCCTCATCCAGAAAAACTACAGGTGCATAGGCTGGGCCTTGAATGGGTCTATGGGTTTCGTTTGCACCTATTTCTCTGGCCTTTTCTCTCTTCTCTTCGTCTACTGCTACTTTGCACATCCATAAGTGGGTGTCTTCATGCATCCATGAGGATCCTGATCCTATGGAATGCATCGATTCTGTATCATCTTTGGCTCTATGGATGGGATTCCATTGGATAGGAGGGACATCTCTATGAGAATAATCCTTGAGATTGACTTTGGTCGTAACACCCAAGTGTTGCAAATACAAGGAGTTGGTTCCCCAATCCTGTACCACTTGCAACTGTCGCATAAATGGTCTTCCCAAAATCATCTCATAGGCATGATTTTTGCTGAAGTCACATATGGCAAATGTATGCTCAAACTCGACACCACAAGTGGTGAGAGTTATTCCTTCTAGCAATCCTAGGGGTCTCTCTATGTGACCATCGGCCATTTGCAATTTCATCCTCGTTGGCCTGAGTGCCGGCTTGCCCCAACGCTTCCATAGGGAAGTGGTGGCAATTGCAACTCCTGCACCTGAGTCCAAAATTGCCTTGGTGGTGTACTCCTGGTAGGTGATGGGAAGATAGGTGTTCCCTTCTTCACCTTCACACATATCTCCTATCTTGTCCAAGGGAATTTCTGGCACTGTCCTATGGGATCCTACTCGGGAACGTGGTTCTGCAACTTCAGTCACTTGACTGGCTACACATTTCCGCGCTCTTCGTCTATTCTTAGGCAGTTCTTCCAAAGTGAGATCGCGCTGCGCCTTGGTGTTCTTTACTACCTCCGTGTTTCTTGATATGACTCAGTCGTCGTTCCTTACCATGATTGTGGGTGCTCTCATACACGTGGACTTTGCTTCCCATGGGCCTGTGAAGTGGGGTAGCTCTTGTATGGAATTAGACTCAAAGTCCAATCTCTCGTGAGACTGAGTACTCTCATGTTCCCCGTAAATAGATGGGATGTCTTGTGGGAATTGGTCGTGTGCATCATCCACAAGTTCAAAAGGAGGGGCCACTTCACTTTCGTTATCCCATTTGTCTTCTTGAATCTCTCGTAGGAAGTCTGGTGCAAACCGATTCATAGAAGAAGAAGTGTCCGGCTCCGTAGAATTAGGCACATAAGCAACCTGGGAAGGAGGGCTTATTCTATCGTTGACTCTCTCCTTGTTCTCATAGATGGCTGGAGCACAAGCTTCCTGGGGAGGATTACTTATTCCATTACTCTTCCGAGCAGGCTCATACACGCCCTGAGAAGGAATGTAGGCAACCTGTGGAGGTACGTAAGCTTTCAAGGGAGGCTCATCTGCCTTTTGGGGGGGAAGATAAGCTTCTTGAGGAGGCACAGGGGCTTCCTGAAGAGGCTGGCTTATCCGTTCTCTTGCCCTGTCCTTTCTTTGAGGGACAGGTTCCTTTTCTGATTGTGCAATTAGCCTCTCTATTTTTTCTAGCAGTCCATCAAAGTGTAACTGCGTCTTAGCTGAACTAGAAATGTTAAATAGGCGGCTGGCCTCAAACATGGTCTGAGCCAATTCCACCATTTTGGCACAAATTTTAGTTCGTTCAAGCTCTAGCTCGGCTCTAGGGTAGCATTTTTCATGATCGGTTATGGTTGGCCCTTCTTGGATTCTGGCCTGATATGCTTTAAGCATCATGTTTAGGTCCTCGGGAGTGGGATCAGCTAATACTGATCCTGCTTGGGGTGGTGGGTGGGTTACGTGGGGTGTATTGAGGGTGGAGGGATGGAGGGTGATGGGGATGGCAGCGGTGGGATTGTGTGAGAGTGCGGTTGGGATGTGATCTCTATGATTTTAGCCTTGGTTTCGCGTAGACTTTCCTCAAGTTCACTCATCTTATTTGCCCATTGCCTTTTCATACGTTCACGGCTATCTCTCCAAGCTCTAGTACTTTTCTTGGTTATGCTCTCAGTTTCACTAGCTGTTGGGCTCTTTTCCTGGCTTGCCTCTTGGTTTTGCTGCAATGCCTGAGCTCCAGTGACTACCTGCACTGGTGCAGTGGAAGTGACACTTCCTGTGGAATCTACCACTAACCCAATAACGTTGATAGGCGTGATTTTTGGCATATTATTAGGATTCTTAGGGCAATCTCGTAAGAGATGCTCTTTTCCACAGTCTTGGCAAAAGCCTTGGATCGTCACGGACTGAGTTTGTGTAGGTGGAGGTAAGGGACAATCACGAATGAAGTGATCTCCCTGACATCGGTAGCATGGTCCTCTAGGAAATGGTGGTCGTACCTGCCTAGGTTGGGGTCTAGGGTTGGGGTTTGTATACATGACGTTTGTATAATCTGACTCCCAACTAGGTTCATTTGGCTCTTCGCTGTAATAGGACTCACCATGTTCTGGAGACTGCATGTAGTAAGCCTGGGGACTATCGACATGTGTAGAATCAAAGCTATGGTCACTGGGATCACTTTCAGAAAGCAGTGGTGTTACCGGGACTATAGCTCTATTCAGGTTTTCTTCTGCAACAGCATACTTTACCGGAATCACATTGGCTGGAGCTGGGGGTTGTTGTGCTAACACAGGCTGAGGTCTTTGTTGGTTTTGGTATGGTTGCTGATAGGGTTGCTGTGGCCTGCCATATGGCTGTGGAGGGTACTGGTTCTGGTATCTTCCCTGCGGTGGATAGGGTTGAGGGTAAGTTTGCCTACCTGTTTGCTTATTGTAGGGGCAATCTTGTGCGGTGTGATTGGTGTACCTCCGTTCTATGGTGCAGTACTGGCTACTAGGATTTACTTGGGGCTGAGCCATAATGGGGCAGACATTCGCCATGTGGTCACCACCACAAGTGTAGCACCTTTTCACAGGGGCAAACCTTGGGATTTGTTTACTAGTTACCCCTAATTTCTGAGCTACTTTCTCTGCGAGTTCCTCAATTGATGTGGATTGTGTGGAAGAGTGACTAGATGCACTATCTGAATCTTTGTAGATTTTGGAGAGCTCTAGTTCTTCCCCTAGGTTATCTTCAATGTCAATGCACATGCGTACACACTCTTCTATAGTCCTAGGGTCTTTCAGATACACATAGGATCTCAATTTCGTACTCAGCAATCCATCCAAGAATAAGGCTACTTGTTTGGCAGATGTGGGTAGCTCGGAAACAGGACATCTTTCGAGGTATTGCCTAAATCTTCTTCCTGCAAGTCTCACAGTCTCTTGAGGGGTTTGCTTGAAGCTGTGAATCAGTGAGGAGGTATTGTGTCTTATGCCACTCTTGGAGAATTCAATAATAAATGCTTCTAGGAGTTGGTCTATGCTCCTGAACTGGCGCTCATCCAATGGCTGAAACCATGTAAGTGTTGTGTTCCTAAGGGTTAGACCGAAGGCATTGTACTGCGTGAATAGATCCTCCACTTGTTCAGCTCTCAAGACTTGCTTGAACTCCGCCACATGATCATAGGGATCTCCTGTGCCATCAAAGTAATTCTTCATGGACTTAACTAGCTGGGTTGGTCTCAACGTTCTTGTGTGCTCTCTAGGTCTCGGCAGAGGAAATCCATCCACATTTCTTTGGTTCCTGTGAGCTCTAAGCATCTCAGGTTCTACCCTATTCGTCTCCGTCCTCGTTCTTTCTCTGCCCACTGGGTTGGCAAAACTTACTTCTGGTCTATCTCTACTTCTGTCTCTTTGCATACCATGAGCTTGGGATGTTCCAGCCCCAGGGTGACCATAGGATACATTTGATCTTGGTTGGGGGAAAATGAATTCACCCTTCCAAGTGTAAGCATGCCTATCATTTTCCGTAACCACAAAGATCCGTTCTGAAGCGTGATCTAAGTAGGTCACTCTGCCTGGGCTATCAGGATCCTTAAACTCATAGATCATGATATTTCCTATATCAGTTGGCTGATTAGATCTATACCTCCAAAAGGCTTCGTCGGTTTCTCGATTGAGGAGCAACTCTATGCTCTTGTTGTCTTGGGGAACCCATTCCGGTGTGATAATCCTAGTGAGAACTGATTTGCCTCGAGGGGTTCTTGGTTCCGCACCCATGTTTCCTTGCTCTAAGTCACCTAAGTCCGCCTCTGAGATTACATTCCCAAACTCATCTGTCCTGTCCGGGTGACTGGGGACTACATATATGGTTCCTTCTTTGTCCAGGTATGCACCATTTTCAAACTTGACTGCTGGGTGCTCTAGTCCTATGGATTGATCAGGATTCTTAATCTGTACCACAGATCTTCCTAGGCCGTCCTCATAGATGCTAGCACCTAATCGGTTGGTCCTAAGGTACTCCAACTGTGTTTTGTAAGGGCCTTCTACCATGTACAAGTAAGGCACTCCTGAACTTCCCGTAGGTTTTTCCATGCCTTGAGACATCTCTGACTCACTGGTCTCAGAGCTAGAGTAGTACGAGTGGTGGCTCAACTGCTGGGCCCAAGACCTAGCAGTGTGGTTAACACTAGCCTCTGAAGACCTAAGGCTTTGTCTCTCCCTTGCTAGATGTCGTCCTGATCTAAGGTTCATATGCCTATCTAAGTAGTCCAATTCTTTGCCCAGAGTACAACCTCGTTGCTGGTTACTTTATATTAGTCACTTGATTCTTTTTAGTTATTTCTTGTGTTTAAGGTCTTGTCTGATATTACGTCGTCAGGAATACTTGAATGTTCTTCGTGCTTTCAGGTTGATCGTTCCACGTTAGGTTCTTTCCCTTTATGTTATCGACAGTACAGAGGTTAGATTTTTAGCTTGAACTTGAGTTTTTAGGTAGTCTTCAACTTGATAACTGCCTATCGTCGCCCTGACTTACTCCTACCTCTCGTCGTTCTTAGCCTAAACTATGAATTGACAGAGGGGTTAAAGGTTTCCAACCTTTTGTTTCCTGCTTGGTTGCCCTTGAGTGCCCAGGAAGTATGTTCCCAAGCTTGCACTTACACTTGCTTCGAACGCCTTTCGATGCTCTCAATAGATCTGTAAGAGTTCCACAGTTAGCTTTCAGATTTAAATTCCAATGTCAGAACCAATGATTTCCATTCCTGTAACACACACACTAGCTTGCATAGTGATTCTTAAGAGAACAATTCTAAAGACCCCTGACTTTGATCCCCCTGGGTATGGTCCACTTCAAAACACCCTATCTGAAAATCAATGCATTATCTTCATAAAAAACAGTTGAGGGCGTGTAGTATATGCCACAAGCTTTCCAACAAGCCCTAGAGCTCAAAAAATGGATTTCGTATGAAACAGTTGTGATCGTTCAGGGTTCTAGGGTTAAGACAGGGTTCAAACAGGATCACTGTGCAACAGGTTTTCCCCAAGTTGTTTTCCTAAAGCTTCCTAATGTGCTCTAGAGTAAAATGTTTGTGCCCAAAATTAGCCCAACTCTTCAATTAACAAACCCTAAAAAATTTGGCTAAAATTGGCTGTCAATCGCGATGGACAGGAGTTCAGTCAATCGCGATGGACAGAGGATTCAGTCAATCGCGATGGACACTCAATCAATCGCGATGGACAGAGGATTCAGTCAATCGTGATGGACACTCAATCAATCGCGATGGACAGAGGTTTAGTCAATCGCGATGGACACTCAATCAATCGCGATGGACAGAGGATTCAGTCAATCGCGATGGACACTCAATCAATCGCGATGGACAGAGGATTCAGTCAATCGCGATGGACACTCAATCAATCGCGATGGACACTCAATCAATCGCGATGGACAGAGGTTCAGTCAATCGCGATGGACAGAGGGTTCAGTCAATCGCGATGGACAGAGGGTTCAGTCAATCGCGATGGACAGGCAATCAATCGCGATGGACAGGCAGTCAGTCGCGATGGACAGGCAGTCAGTCGCGATGGACAGGCAGTCAGTCGCGATGGACAGAGCTGTCAATCGCGATGGACTGAAATTTTGCAAGATTTTCAAAAATTTTGGTGGAAAGGTGGTGTGCAGGGTCTCTAGTCCACTGTGGTGCACTCAGATTTACCAACAAGTGAAAATTTCTGTCAATCGCGATGGACAGAAGGCGGCGACTGCGAGACAGTTTCGACGAGTTTCGTACCTGCGCAGGAAGCTGGGGATGGTGATTCAGCAAGGTCCTGCAAAAAGCTCAAGAAACATGCAAGAAAACACACATGCAATATCGCTCTCTCGCTCTCTCTCACAAGTGAAATGAGGGAAATGAGGTGGAGATGGGGATATAGTCAAAAAACTGAAATTTTCGCGATGATGAAAATGGAGGTGGAAGATGGTGAAGATGATGATGGTGATGATGGTGGTGAAGTAAGAAAGAGGAAAAATAGGAAAAGTAGAAAATTTACCTACAACGCCAACGTCTACAATCTACGTCTTACCATCACACGCTCGTCCTCAAAGCTCGATCCCCGGCAATGGCGCCAAAATTTGGTGTAGCTCAGTGATGAGTAGCACCTCCTTTAATGTCAATCCGGGAAGACGTGAGGATGGTATGAAGACCTCGAGCAAGTGACGGCACAAGTGCGTGAGTGAGAAGCACACTAGCATGCACACACATACACACACACGCGCACACAAGGCAAGACAAAGAGTGAGAATCAATGGAGTTCTTCAATTACTTTCAATATGCTCTTACAAGTTCGTTTCAATTACAATCTAACCTCAAAAATGAGCTCTCTAGCTCTTTTTATAGTTTTTGACTAGGTTTTGGCCCTGTCCAGACCTAGTGTCCGGCCTAGTTAAAAATTAGGTTCCAGGGCCAATTTGAGGGCTTAAACGGAGTCTAAAAAATACGAAAATTGATATGTAGGTACTTCTAAGGCTCCTCAAGCTCAAGGACTCCTTGGCTTGCACAAAATGGAGCTACAAAAATATGAAATGGTATTTACAATGATTGTTAGTGATAAGAATCACTGTTAAAAGATGTTGATTTGGAAGAATTTTGAAGGGCCTATCTGCCAGATTTGCGTCGACTGCTTTGTCTACTTACTCCTTCACTTTGTTCTGACTCTCTCCGCTGGCTTCCTTGTCTAGTCGGTCCTTGGGTGCCCATACTGCTCTCTATCTGCCAGATTTGCATCGACTGCTTTGTCTACTTACTCCTTCACTTTGTTCTGACTCTCTCCGCTGGCTTCCTTGTCTAGTCGGTCCTTGGGTGCCCATACTGCTCTCAACAGGCATTCCTTGCACAACTTATGGACATCTGCTTCCATAGTTGGCCAATGCACTCCGAGTCTCCTTAGTGTCTGTAGGTTCGTTGCTTTGAGTAGTGTTGCTCTAATGCACCTGTGCTATTTGCAACCATTTTTGTGTACTCCTCCTCTTCCACACAACAAGCTAGGATCCCTTGATCTGTTTGTTTGTACATGCTTCCTGCCATGATGTGGTACTTCCGGGCTTTTACTACCTCTCTATCTTGAGTGTTTATGACTGGGTGGTTAGGCCCGTATGTCAATACTGGCACTAATGACTTAGCCCACTGAGGTACAACTTCCAAATTAAACAAGCAAGCATCAGGAAGGTCATCTGATACTCCTAGTGCGGCTTCTCCAGATGTGAGCCTAGAGAGATGATCTGCTCTCAAGTGAGTCTTCCCTTTCCTCACCACCACTTCAAATTCATATTCCATTAGTAAGAGAAACCATCTTACTAATCGGCCTGTATTGCATGGCTTGTTTACCAAGTACAATAATGCCTGATGATCGGTAAAAAATTTAAACTTATTTGCAAGCAAATAGTGTCTAAACTTTTTAACTGTATATACCATGCCTAATCCCTCTCGTTCAGTGGTGGTATAATTTTGTTCAGCTGCATTCAACTGTCTACTACCATAGGCAATTGGAAGATCCATGTTACCTTCGCCCGTAGGTTGTGCAAGCACACATCCAATAGCATAATTGGATGCATCCACATGAACATGGAAGGGCTTATTCCAATCTGGTGTGGTCAAGATTGGCGCTGAACACAAACTCCTTTTGAGCTCATTGAAGGAGTCCTCACATTCATTAGTCCACTCAAAGTTGGTCAAAAGGCCGTATAGTGGCTTGGCAATGATGGCGTACATGTGTATAAAGCGTCAGTAATAGACACAATGCCCCATGAAAGCTTGTACTTCCTTGAAATTCTTTGGCCTAGGTAACTCTGCTATGGCTCTTACTTTCTCTTCATCAGTGGATATGCCATTCTTTGGCACTATGTGTCTGTTGGCAGTAGTCAAGGAACTGAAGGAGTCACAAGACAAGGAAGCCTACGAAGGGAGTCGGAGCAAAGAGAAAGCACAAGCAGACACAGTAGTCAAAGAAGATCTGGCAAGTAGGCCATTTAAATTTTTCAGGCATCAAAGAGTTGGGCACACAAGAAGAAGGAGCAAGTAGGGAGCTCCAGGAAATGTATGTCAAAATGTTAGAAGAAATCCCTACAAAAATAGTGATTTTCATCACTAAAAATCATTGTAAATACCATTTCATATTTTTGTAGCTCCATTTTGTGCAAGCCAAGGAGTCCTTGAGCTTGAGGAGCTCTAGAAGTACCTATCTATCAGTTTTCACATTTTTTAGACTCCGTTTGAACCTCCAAATAGGGCAGAGAACCTAATTTTTAACTATGCCGGACACTAGGTCTGAACAAGGCCAAAACCTAGTCAAAAACTATAAATAGAGCTAGAGAGCTCATTTTTGAGGAGAGTTTGTAATTGATTTGAACTTGTATGAGCTTTTTGAAAGTAATCTAAAGAACTCCATTGCTTCTCACTCTTTGTCTTGCCTTGTGTGCGCGTGTGTGTGTATGTGTGTGCATGTTAGTGTGCTTTGCACTCACGCACTTGTGCCTTCATTTGCTTGAGGTCATCATACCATCTTCACGTCTTCCCGGATTGACATTAAAGGAGGTGCTACTCATCACTGAGCTACACCAAATTTTGGCGCCGTTGCCAGGGATCGAGCTTTGAAGACGAGCGTGTGATGGTAAGACGTAGAGTTGAGACGTTGGAGTTATAGGTATTTTCTTCACCTTTCTCCTATTTTCTCTTGTTTTCTTCATCACCATCATCATCATCACCATCTCCCACATCCATCTCCATCATCGCGAAAAATTTCAGTTTTTGGTCATATCACCGCACCCATACCATTTCCCTCATTTCACTTGTGAGAGAGAGCGAGAGAGCGAGCAGCATTTGTGTGCTTGTGATTTTCTGTGTTTTTTGAGATTTTCTGCAGGAATCAGCACCCCCAGCAGCTGCACCAGCTTCAGTAGGTAAAAAATTTGTCTGTGCAGGTCCCGAGGCGTTGACCTCTGTCAATCGCGACCGACAAAAAAGATGATCTTTTTGCTAAACAAAGTACATAATCATGATCTACATGCCTAGAGCTTCTTAAAAATGTGTTTAAAATTTTGAAATTCCTCTGTTTTCTGTCAATCGTGATCGACCTCTACTCAGAAAACACATGGCTATAGCCCTTGAAGAAAACAAGCGTCTGCAGAAGCAAAACGAAGAAAACCTGGAAGCTGCCATGGAAGGCTCTCCCCATGAAATCGACCCAAAACAATTCAAAGCAGTTCCCTCATAAACAATGAAAACAATCTTGGAAAGCTATGCCGATCTATTAGAAGCACATGACGATTTGGAAAGGGAACGGGATGAGCTACGTCGCCAGCTCAGGGAACAGGAGGCACAACCCAAAGTCATAGAAACAACCTCGACTTCAGCGGAAGTAAAGGCATTAACAGAGCAGGTGGCGGAACTACAGAAGAAGTTACTAGAATATGAAAGATAGCCCTCTCCAGTTGTCGAACTAGAGCCAGATGAATTGGTACCCATTGAGGTGGACGAAACGTATGAGGAACCATATGTTCCTATGCCGATGCCAGGTGGTCAGCAAACCTCAGAAGGAATGGACACCTTGGAAGTCGAAGTACCCGAATGGCTCCAGACACTAGAAAAAACAGCTACAACCCATGAAGATCGAGTGGCAATCCAAATCCAATCAATGGCCAAATTAGAAGACACCATCATAAAGTCAGAGTATTTCCGCAGTATGTCTCATCATAGATGGATCGGCACCAACGACGATCAGTATGTGCCATACTGTGTACTCCTGGCAGATTACAATGCAGAGATCCAACGACGATGTGGTAAGCCTCCAACTTTCGCCACACAATTTGGGCCCGATGATATCCCAGAGAGTGCTAAAAAAGGATCCATTCATCAACCCACCTGGAGGATCCGTCTTCTTGAGACCTACCGAGAGATGGTTCGTACTTGGACTAACATGCCACTCTTTATTAAATACAATCCCTGTTATGTTCCAGTCTTCCGTAGACGCACCTGACCCGAGTTTACCATTGCTGTCAAGAACATCAAAGGCTGTGCAAAGTGCTTAAACTATGTTTATCTAGCACCTCCACAAGGACCTCCCACTGTGAATTATATGATTTCTACCATCCGTCACTGGAGCATTCGACTACGGAATACCCCCGATGTGATGGCCCAAATGTGCATGAAAATCTTTGAATTAATGCTGATCACATTCAGGACATTCAAGAACATTAAAGACCCCCACTTCTCAGGAGTTGGCTTCCTGACAGGCAACCAAGATCTGGTATACGACATGAGCACCACCCCATCAATAGAGGTAATATATGCTTGGCACGCCAGAATCAAGTACCTCCCAGCTTGCTTTAAACAGACATTCGAGGAGATGTTCGTAACAGGATTCTGGGAATATCACTCAGAAATATTTGTACCCAGGCCGTCACATCTCCTCCACTTATTCGCTGTGGAAAGAACCATCCATTCAGAACAATTGCGGGTGCCACATCCAGACGTCCCAGGACCAGTGAATTGGGATGCATTGTTAACAGACTTAGCACAGGGGCTACGATTAGAAGAACACCACCTCGCATCCGATGTTGTTCAATATTATGTCCAATGCACAACTAGACAAGGGTCTGTCAGAGACAACAGACGCGAGAGAGGGGGGGGGGGTGTTGGCAGTAGTCAAGGAACTGAAGGAGTCACAAGACAAGGAAGCCTACGAAGGGAGTCAGAGCGAAGAGAAAGCACAAGCAGACACAGTAGTCAAAGAAGATCTGGCAAGTAGGCCATTTAAATTTTTCAAGCATCAAAGAGTTGGGCACACAAGAAGAAGGAGTAAGTAGGGAGCTCCAGGAAATGTATGTCAAAATGTTAGAAGAAATCCCTACAAAAATAGTGATTTTCATCACTAAAAACCATTATAAGTACCATTTCATATTTTTGTAGCTCCATTTTGTGCAAGCCAAGGAGTCCTTGAGCTTGAGGAGCTTAGAAGTACCTACCTATCAGTTTTCACATTTTTTAGACTCCGTTTGAACCTCCAAATAGGGCAGAGAACCTAATTCTTAACTAGGCCGGACACTAGGTCTGAACAAGGCCAAAACCTAGTCAAAAACTATAAATAAAGCTAGAGAGCTCATTTTTGAGGAGAGCTTGTAATTGATTTGAACTTGTATGAGCTTTTTGAAAGTAATCTAAAGAACTCCATTGCTTCTCACTCTTTGTCTTGCCTTGTGTGCGGGTGTGTGTGTATGTGTGTGCATGTTAGTGTGCTTCTCACTCACACTGTCGGGAAGATTTGCATCTTCCAATTGATGACCCGAAAAATTAAAATATTTATTGGTGAATTCTAAACCTCTTTTATATCACTGTTGATCAATTGTGTTAATTGGATTAACTATTTTGAAAGTGTTTTCAGGTATGAAGGATGAAGCAGGACATATGTCCATGTTAGGGTTTACCCTAATTACTCATTTAATGAGAATTTCCTATTTTTTTTTACATTCAAGAATTATGGGTATTTATTCCCAGGGTTTCATAAGTTCAAAGATTGTATGTTGCTAATGGTTAAGCCAAAGGGTTTAGATGATTTATAATAAGTTAATGGTAGGGTTTCAGAAGGATTTTAATGATCTAACCCAGGGGGTTTTATGG